>CAUYQV010036687.1:0-107793 GCA_963574575.1 Galagoides demidoff
AATTATGAGAAAGACATGATGGCTATGTTAGCCAGTTGGATGAGAGTTTTCCAAACTGCATATGGAAGCAACACACTGTATCCTATGATAGAATTAATGTACACAATTATGATCTAATAAAAAAAAAGATTATAAAAAAAACACTAGATAGCTTACTTTAGGAGCAAAGTACAGTGCCGGGTGCTATGATTTAGAATAAAATGAAGATATTCTAATGGTCTTAAGATAATTACAAACTGGAAATGGAACTTTATCCTGGAAGTGAGAACAATGTAACCTAAAAATTGCACCCTCATATTAATTTGAAAAAGTAAAAGATACTCAAAAACAAACCAACAAACAAAAAAGATAATTACAAACTGACACCATAATTTTGAACTTTTAACCTCCAGAACTGTTAGAACAAATTTTTCTTGCTTTAAGGCATAGTGTTTCTGATAATTTTTTATAACAGCCCCCGGAATCTAATATATTCATGGAAACGTTGCTCTCCCTGAGAGAGGTCACATGCTATTTTAAAAGCACAAACCATAATGAGGTTATGGGCTCTTCTTTAAGATCTGGTTTTAGTAGCAGAAGGGCCATAATGTGTCTGGACCCGTGAAGCTTTCACAGTGTAATTCACCAAATACAGCCCCTGTTAAATCCATGGTTGGTGAGAATTTCCCTTCTGGCTAAAATGGAGTAAAACTGACCATATTACCTGCTTACCTGAAATGACCAAAAAAGTAGATAAAATACATGGGAAAGGAAGAGTTTTTAAGACATTGGGCATCAGGTACCACAGAACAAAGGTATCTGACAGATGGCAGATAAGGGTGGTAAACCCCATAACTGCCCCATTTACTGCCTGAAGGGAGTTTCCAGGCTGTGATCCAGGGAGGGGGAAGGCAGGCTGGGCTTGGCACCGTATCAGTAAAGGACATGGTGCTGAAAGTCTGGGGAGACCAAGGTGTTAAAAGGGCAGGATGCTGGAGAAAAAAGGATGCAGACCTGGTGGTCATCCCTATTCCACGAGTCATTTTAGCCTGTTAGTTCTCGCTGAATGCCTCACGGTCCCCTCCAGCACACAGACCTTCATGGCACTTCCTCAATGTTCACACAGGACTTCCATTGGAAAAACCCTTTGGAATATATGACATGTTTTTTCACACCATTTTTACTTAAGACCCCACATGAGCCATTGTGGTGATGGATGAGAAGCTTCTCTCCAGGCAGGTTTCAGTCTCTCACATCTGCTGCAGCATAAGGAGGCCTGGGGACCCCTTCGGTTCTGCCACCTGAGGAGGGTCCTCCCAGTCCTTTCTGCTTGAGAACCAGAGCATGGCTGTGGAAGCATGCAGCCTGAGAGGAGAGAGCAGGAGTGAAAGGATTAGCAAATGGTAGTCAAGCGATTGTCATGATAAGGCCATGAAGTGGTGAAGGGCCAGACTAACGTTGGAGGGCAGGAGGCTTAGATGGGAATATTCTCTTGCTATTTTGCAGAGCATCTCCGGGGAGTGCCACCCATGAGTGTCAGTGGATGAGAGGCAAAAAAGTAATTTTTTAAAAAGTATAAAGGAGATTTTTTGTTCTGTCCAAGGAGTTCAAAAAAATACAAATAAAGAATTTAAGTTGCTTCAAGGGTTCTTAGTTTTGCAGAACTATGGCCATTTGACTATAGCTCCTCTTTGAAGCTGAACTCAGAGAGGGACACAGAATAGCTTATAATTCATGGGATAGCATATGTCTTATTATGAAATTTTAGAAAGCATTTAATTATACTTCATTAGAGGCAGAATTATGATAAGCATGTAGATTCCCAGGGGATTCTCACCTCTCTTTCATTCTTTCTTTTTCTTTTTCTTTTTTCTTTTTTTCTTTTTTTTGAGACAGAGTCTCACTATGTTGCCTTCCATAGAATGCCATGGTGTCATAGCTCACAGTAACTTCAAATGCTTGGCCTTAAGTGGTCCTCTTGCCTCAGCCTCCCAGGTAGCTGGGACTACAGGTGCCCACTAGCTCAGCTATATATATTTTCTTTTTCAGTTGTAGATGTCATTGTTGTTTAGCAGGCCCAGGCTGAGTTTGAACCTGCCAGCCTTGGTGTATGTGGCTGGCATCCTAACTACTGAGCTTTGGGCACTGAGCCATCTCTCTCTGTCTTCTGTAAGTCATTTCATCAACTCAGCCTTTCCTCAACATGCTGAATGAGCAAAGTTTTCCTGCAGTCACTTCCATTGCCTACTGGACTCTGTTATTAAGTTCTTTGTTCCCTGATTGCTTCCTTTATATAGATAAACCAAGATGGCTAGATAAGGTCTGCAAGGTCAAAGGCCAAGTCACAAAGTCTTTCATGTGGATGAACTACGTTAAGATCAATCTGTCTGCAGGGAGTTTGGCATCCAAATGTTCCCAGTGAGCACGTGGGGAAAGATGGAGGGCATCATCTGGACCAATTCAAAAGGGAGGAGCAGACATACTTGAGCCAGGGGTTAGGAGTGTGCCCTCTTCTCCTCTGTGAAAATTTGGTTCTGAATATCATTTTAAACTAAGTATAGAGACTATTTTCCAAGACCCATTACACATCCAGGTGGGGCAGTATTAACACATTATTTATATTAATAATTCAATGTTATCTCTCATAACTAATATGCTGCAAATATTGAGCTGGGGAGCAGCTGTGTAGCTGCTCATATCTTCAATAAACAAAGAGCTAGTGTCTGTGAAAAGAAAGAGCTCAATTCATAACAAAACTGCGTATATTTCTAATATAGGAAAT
Organism: Galagoides demidoff; assembly: GCA_963574575.1. Lineage (NCBI taxonomy): Eukaryota > Metazoa > Chordata > Mammalia > Primates > Galagidae > Galagoides > Galagoides demidoff. The sequence goes on from CAUYQV010036687.1 coordinate 2,762, forward strand.
ATAGCTGCTTTGCAAAGTTCTCTCTAGGACAGTGGGAAACGTTATTTTACACACTCAGCATTCACCAGTTTTAACTTTCCAAACAGAACTGGTTTCAAATATTTTAGGGATTTTTTTTTCTTTAGTTCTGTTTTGTTTTTACTTTTCTTAAATTGGATGGCCGAAGACTGCCTTCTGGAGGTCAAGTGCTTGATTGACAGCAGAGCTTTGGTCTGAGCAATCAGAAGGTTATCAGGCAATGGTGCAGACAGAAAGAAATAGAAGGACACCAGGTAGAGAAGAGGCCCTGGGCCCTGGGCTTGAGCTCCCATGTCAGAGGGGTCTAGGGAGGGGGAGGAGGAGATGGGTGAGAGCAAGTGGAAAGCGCATGACGGAGGAAGGTTGCAAGGGAGATAGAAGGAGTTTGGAAAGGGTCTTACAGAGTCTTGGAACTGTCTTGGATGAGACAGACATTTTCTGTTGGGGTCTATGTACAGAAAACCTGCCAGGGCTCAGTCCCAAACTTAAGTAACCTGGTTGGTTTAGGAAAAAACTATGAAGGAGGCAAGGATTATTGCCAACATTCTGCCTTGGCTTTTCAACACCCTTTAGTTCTTTTGGCAGATTCTCTCCACCCAGGTGTTCAGTCCTCCACCCTCCCTTCCCCTGAACTGTAGCTCCCAAGGTCACCCACATTGCAGTAATCATTGGACAACCTTCATGCGCCAGACTTCCGTCTCCCAGTTCTTCTGCTTCTCCCACATCTGGTTTCCTCCTTGCTTGGGCCCTTGAACCTGGATGGAGTGTATTTGGTGGCTGACTGGAGATGAGGTGTCAATGACCCATGATGTCTTAGTGTCCCCTGCCTCTCTGATCACACTGCTGCTCTTCCTCCCACATTTAAGAGGGAATTCCATGGAATCAGGCAGGAAAGGGGCCTTCTGCTGATTCTGTCAGTCTGCAACTTATTCCTTTGCCCATCAGTAAGGGCTGTGGGGAAAGAAAGGTAAAATCTTTTCCACACCTGTCACAAGGTTCACTTCTGACATCCCTTTACCAAAAGACAGGTCAGCGAAAGAAAAGCATATCAAATTTATTTACCGAAGTTTTACATGACACAGAGGCTGCAGAATTGAAGACCCCAAAACGTAGCAAAAGCTGTGTGTTTTTATGCTAAGTCTAATGGAAGAAGTGGATTACTGTGGAGAAATGTGATTGGAAAAAAAGGGTAAGATCTGACAGTAATAGACTTGGGCGGCGGGGAGAGCCTACCAAGGGCTTCCTTTTCCATTTCCTCTTGGCCTCTCTGTGTAGAATTCCTTTCCCCTGGGTATGGAGCAGGGTGCTCTGGAGTTACGGTCTTGTGACCTACTTTCAAAGTGAAGAGAGGTCAGGGAGCCACTTTTCTAGGTTCTATGTCTTGTTTGGGGAAGAGCAGTTCTAGTTTATCTGACCCACTTAAGACACAGGAATTTTCATGGGAAGGGAGGGGAGACCTTCCGATCTCCTCAGTTCAAAATATTCACAGCCAAGGCGCCATACTTTGTGATATGGCATTTTGAGGGGACAAGTAGATAGGGTTTAGGAGGACTCAAGGGACAGATGGAGCTGGGGGAAGAGTCAATCAGAAGCTTGCTGCATAATAAAAAGACCTGTAGGTCCGTCTGAAGGCAAGACTAGAAGTGCCTATGGCTAGCTTTGAGGGATAAAGGCAAAACATTCTAAGGACGTGGTGAGTGGCTAATTCCGTAAGCCATTTTTTTTTTTTAAATTATGACTTTAGCTATTGGATCTCTCCAGGATGGTTTGTCTCTTGCCTTACTTTGTGAGTGGAGCCCAGCCTTCCGTTCTGCTAGTGCTCATTGGTTCTGTTACAGAGTCTGGGGATGGAAAAGGTTGCTTAGGTGTCAGCCAAGACACTCCCTCTGCTTGGGGGAGAGTGAGCTGCCAGCCCGACTCTCCGCTTCCTGCCAGCTTAAGGAGCTTATGACTCAGATTCAAGCAAAATACTGAACTGAGGCAAAAAAGGGAGGGCGGGAACCTCAGCTTGGAGGAGGGCTCTGGAGCCAAACTGCATCACTGAAACATTCAACTCAGGGACACCCAGCAGACCACAAGGCTGTGTGATGTCGTGTTTGTTCCCTGCTTTGAAGATACACACATATGCGCACAGGTGAACTCCCTCTTTCTCATACAGACCTACGTTCCCCCTGAACTGAAATTCTGAGGCTGCTTCACCTGTGTGTAGGAAAACTACTCTTGGAAGCTGGATGACTATGAAACATTTCTCAAGTTCTGTGGTAGCAGGAGAGTCTCCATCAGATGTTATGATTCAGCTGGTGTGTCCACTTGTGCTGGTGTGTCCACTCCTGGCTTTGTGGCACCCTAGTTTCCATCCTTCACTGAGGGAGATGTTGGGGGAAGACTAAAGACACTTCTTGGGAATAACACTGAACTCCAGACACATGTGTTTCAAAAGTCCTCTGTGATTCCGGTAGCTTCCTGGATATTGCTGTGGCGGCTGAGTTGCTGCCAATGTTAACTTGCTGGTCATTTGAAAGCCAAACTCTACCCCTGAGGGAAGGGCACAGGATGAATTAGAGAGATCTCTATTCTGTCTTTCCTTCCTCCTTCCATTACTCATGGGCATACCCACATCCCCCACCCCCTTCCAGTTGTCTCTTTGTGAGTAAACATTAGTCATTTTTCTCCAAGTGCCTAAACTCCATTCACAGAAGAGGAATGTGTAATCTCTTTGATTGAAGTTCAAAGCCCCAGACTGTGGACGTCTGTGTTAAGTATAGTTTACGGTGTGACCCCTCCATGCATGATTGCCTTTAGCAGATGCACTCCCCCCCCACCAATTCAACTTTTATGTATGCCATTATCTCTCAAGAAATTCTGAAAACTCTCATAGTTAACCGTGTAGGACAAGATGCCTCACTGCCCTTTGGAAGTCTTCCTGAGCAGGATCCAGCTTAAGCTTCTAGTCTCCTCTTACTTGGCATTGCTCCTCTCTCAATTGGCTGGGCTGGTCTACTTAATCCTCTAGTCCGGCTTAATCAGGTTCTCTCTTTGAAACTCCCTTTTTAAAATATATATATATATATATCTCTGTCTAATCCCAATCATTTTAAAACTCAAGCCCATGTCAGTTCATTATCTTTACTGGAGAAAAAGGAATGGGGTGGGGAAGATAAGAATTAGAAGCAAGAGAAATAGAATAAATATGTTGAATAGAATAGGGAGATAGAATAAATATGTTGAACTTTGGTGGGAAGGAAGCTCAGTTACAATGAGTGGTATTCCTTGGGAAGATCTGTCATTATTGTACAGAGTTCATTACAGGCAGCTGACAACATTATGAAAAGCTCAGAATACTGATTTATTAGTGCACCAAGAGCTGTCAATCTTAGCATATACGTTACCTTTATTCTGGAGGGAGAGCACATTTGCCATGCTTAACAGTGATAAATATGTGAGACGTTAAATTAGAACCAGAAGATGGTTCAGTGAGCATGGGTACCACAAAAGTGTAGTTCCTTAAAAGAACGAAGTTCTAGTTACAATTTAGCCAGAAAGTTATATCTCTGCTACTATCAAGGACTTTTGTCAAGAAGTATTTGTAGATTTAAACTGTGTTGGAGGCAAGTTCTCAAGGTAAGATAAGTTCTCATATCTCTGAGTTTCCGAGGCTGACCAATGCTGTTTCTGCCAAACCCATGTGTTTTGTAAGTGTGCTACCACCATCCTTCTGGGTACTATTCAGGGGTATTCTGCTTCTTAAGATGATGTTGTATATCTCTCCTCTGATCCTTTACCTCTGAGCTTCATTGTTTAATAATACGCCCAGTTAGAGTTGCTTTTCAGTGACAGTCTAATAGTAATCAGTCTGATGCAATTCTTTGTCTCTAGTGGCTTCTCAGTAAACATTTCCTGGCTAATAATTAGTTCACAACACTGTTAGGCTTGTATATTCCTTCAACTGGAATGGGCAGCCACAAGTTTGATTAGTGATTCAGAGTTAATGGTGGAAAATTTTCAAAAAGCTCTAGGTCAAGAATGAGATTGTTGGAGAGGGGGCAATATAAGGCACTCATTTTTTTAATTTATGTGTAAAATATAACTAGACAACTTCTATTTTTGTTAATGAAAAAGACTTCAGATATATAGAAATAAACTATCTTTTTTAATAGATAAATTTAACTAATGAAACAAGTCATTTCTTCTTTTCTAGATCAATTAACTAAGGCTCAGTTAGGTTGATTGTCGAACTCAAACTTAAACAATTGGTCAGTGGCAAAGCAGGACAGGAATTCCTGTCTTCTATTTTCCAAGAAAACTGAAAATCATCCTATTAAACTATAGTTTAATTCTGGAGTCTAATCAAGGACATAGTTACTTGGTCTCTCGGTTTCACGATGGTCTCCCAGGAGCCAACAGAAAAACAGCTACTGGATTTAGCAGTTTCATTCTTGTTGCCAAATATTTATATCCAGAGTTCTTTATGTTCATTATAATAGCAATGAAATAAACATTGCTATAGTTACCATGGAGTTAGACTAAAATTTCAACATATGCTGCTTGAAGGGATTGATCCAGCCTCTTCAGATGTAATTTCCAAGGTAAAGATTGTGGTAAGGGTGACTCCTAGGAAGGAGTCAGCTTTTATGAACATTGGGCGTCTAAGCTGCAATGTCATTTCATGCATTTATTTATTCTGGGCTGGGCAAGGTTTGGAAATTTTGTATGATGAGACTGCCGATACCATGGAGGCAAAAGAAACAGTCATATATTTTTTTTCCCTTCAGGGTGGTACAGTGTGTAGAAAACTAGTTTTATAGCAATTTTGGGGTAAATGTTTCTCTTTGTGTCTAAATGTGACTCAATTAAAGGATTATTGAATGGAAACATTTTGGAATAATGCTACCATAACCTTCTCAAAAATGATAGAATTCACCTGATACTGAGTCATATTTAGTTGCTGGCTTTTCTATATTAATCGATAAAGGAATTTTGTGATAAAAGTGTAATTTTAAGAAACTTAACTGGGTAACAATGAGTAGCCAAGATTACAAGGACACGTTTTGTGTCCTTTCAGTTGTTCTCACTATTTTGCTGTGCTTATTTTTTCTGATGGGTTTTTCCTTTGTACTAAGAAAAGCAAAACAAATACTGTCTTGTTACTATTTGGAATATCTTAAGTAATTTTTTACCTTGAAAGGAGATGTCAAGAAGGTTTTTTAGTTGGTTTGTATCATTGAAGATAATACTAGGCGGTTTATATCATTGCAGATAATACACTAGGATGGCCAAGTCCTCATGATGCCAAAGGACGGTTCCAAGGCAGTGAGAATAATTTCTTTGTCTTTATAGCTAATTAGACTACTTATGGGTTCTCCAAGTCCCCCCAAATAGGAGATACTATGTTTCTAATGAGCAATTTGGGGTGTGTGTGTGTGTGTGTATGTGTGTGTCCTAGAGACCTGAATGAATAGATTGGCTAATAGTATAAAGCAGAGAAATACATCTTAGTAAACTACCAACCACCATGTAACCACAATGGTACTGGGCATGAGTCATTTTAGTAAGTATTATATCCTGTGTGCTTTATGGTAACAATTCTAGGAGAACACATATTTGTGAAATATTTAATCTGGTTGGTAAAGTAGATTGAAGTCCATTTGTGGGATTTAGGATTTGGGGTTTATTTGGCTAATTACAGAATGAATACTATGTATAACGATGCTTGGTACAAGTAGAATAAGTTTTATGTTTTAAATTTGTTTCCTATCAGTTTTCTTTCACAAAGTCATCTGTAATGTCTTAACATAAGTTTAGAAGAAGTGTGTCTACAACAAAGGCAGATAAAATGGAAAGATGAGAGTAATGACATCCTCTGAATATTAAGAACTATGTGAACAAAAAAGAGGGATGAAATAAAACTATTTTAGTTCTGCAGACAAGGGTGCAAGCAAAGGGGGAGTTGAAAAATTCTTTGTAGTCATTATTTTAACTTTTCTATAAATATCTTGGTACTTGATACCCAGAGTATGGTCTTTCTCCTATAAACTTATTCAAAATGCAGAATCTCAGTTTCTACCCTAGATTCAGAATTTATATTTTAACAAATTCCCCAGGTAATTCGTAACATGTGCTAAATTTGGGGAATTTCTGATGTATAGAACTTGTTCTATAAATGCCTATGAAGGTAGATATACGGAGTTTCTCTGCTTGATGACGCAGTGGAATGACACGAGACATTTCTCTCCTTTCAAAGGAGCAGAGATATGAGGGTCTAAACCACATCCGTGACGCTGCTGGCATCAGTCCAGATGGCATGGGACTCTTTCTCTACTGTTGCAGTGGCCCTCAGATGTACCTTGACATCACCATGCTAAGGTGATTTATTTATTTTTTCACAAGGGGCAGGATCAGCATGGTATTAACAGGAGGAACTAGTTTTTCTCATGTTAGATTAGACTGTGTTCTCCAGGCAAATATTAATTTTCTCTTTGACAGAGCATGCTTGCTTCTTATGTAATTCATGGGGAAATGGACTGTAGCACATCCCATAGTCAAGAGAGTCTGAAGTAGATTCAAACACTCTACTTTCTCACCTGGTCTTGGGAATGGAACCATTTCCTAGACCTTACAGGTCTGTAAGGGGCTGCTGCAGCTTGGGTTACTGGAGGTAACTAGATGCTTAAAGAGACCAACAAACTCTCTAACTTTTGTAGAAAGTGAAGAGTTTCCTCAGGATTGAGTTGAAAAACAAGGAGCTAGAATTTGAAAATTAAGAGTTGTGAGAGTAGGAGGAAGAAATTTAGGAAGGAAAGGGTCATAAGAAAGCACATTTATAAGGGTCTTCCTCTAATGAGTGGTTCTCAATTTTTACCTCACATTGGAACCACCTGGAGATGAGGGGTTACCATTTCTGATGCTCAGGTTGCACCTGGTACAATTTCATTAGCATCTCTGGTAGGACTTAGGTGTCAGGTTTTGTTTTCTTTTTAATCTCTCTGAAGGTCAAAACCACTAAAGGTCTGTCTGATTTTGTAAAGTTTCCCACCCTCATAGGATAACTGTTTCCTGAAGGGAAGGCTGGTGGGCAGGAAAAGGTCTGGCATTTTGATCATCTGAAAAAGCACAGGGGCAAATGAAACTCAGGGCTTCCTTTGGGGCATCACCAGGCAAATCTTCATGTGAGAGATGGTGTGACTTAATTCCTCAGTAGTGTCCTTCACTCCCTCTTCTTAACCCTGCACTTTAGCAAGAAACTCTGTGTGCTAAGACACTCTCCAAGATAGCCCCTAATGACTTTTGTCCCCTGAGAGTCAGACCTTGGCATAGTTGTCCCCACATTGAATCATTCCGAGCTGACCTGAGTGGCCAACAGGGTACGGTAAAAACCATGGTGTGAGACATTTGAGATCAGGTCATAAAATGTATCTGATTTTGCCTTAGTGTCTTAGATCTTGGATCACTAGTTCTGCTAGAAACCGGTTCCATGTTGTGAGGATTCTCGGTTCCATGGAGGGAAACCAACTTGCCATTGAGTGATCTACCTTAGAAATCAATCATCCAGGAGAATTGTGTATTCAGAAGATTGCAATCTCAGCTAACATGTAAGTGCCACCTCATGAGAGACTCTGAGTCAGAATTGTTCAATTTAGTTCCTCGTAAGTTTCTGAAGAAACTTAGCTCCTCCTAAGTTTTCTGAAGGAACCATAAAAGATGATGATTATTGCCTTTTCAAGCTATTAAATTTTGGAATGATTTATTACATAGCAATAAATAATTTATATAGCAGTGTTCATCTATTCTAAACCCTGGTTCCCTAGAATATGTGTGTAGTACTCAGTTTGAAGGCATATTTGTAGATGACTTCTGGAGTGGGACAATAGAATCAAATATTTAATCAATAAGTTGCATTTAATTCTACCTCAATTTACCTTGGCTTTCTTGTAAGCCAAGTACTAAAGGTTACGACAAAACTACAATGTTATTAAAACTTTACCTTTATGTTAGATCTTTATAAGTAACTGAACAGCATTTTCTATTTAGGTTAGCACCATCCAGGAGAATTTTCCTTAGTTATGAAAATGTCCTGTATTAGCTCTGCCCCATATGGTAGCCACTGGCTGTAGTTGGCTATTGAAAGCACTGGAAATGTGGCTAGTATGACTGAGGTATTGAATTTTTAATTTTACTTAGTTTTACGTAGTGGATATCATATTGATAGAATAGTTCTATAGATTCTGAGGGGAAAAAAACACATAGAGATCACAAAAATATCCTGCCTTGGTTTGTGAATTGTGGATTGACAGTATGTAGAAAACCAAGTGAAGGGAGAGGTTTGTCTCTGACATTGTGAATTAAAATGTTTCTTATTCTGCCTCCAACGAAGTAACTTTCAGAGTTAAATACAACACACAATAAAGAATGAGATCATGAAGGATTGTATAGGGATAACTGAGTTCAGGCTCAATAACAAAGAAGTTTGTATTGAATTTGAGAAAAATGTTGAGAGATCTTCAAAGCACAACTATTTGTATGGTCCCTGCCAAACTACTTCCAAGAAAAGTTCTTTCCCTACTACCTGGCATCTTATTTCTTTTGCTCCATCTCGTAAGGTAACTACGTATCACAAGATATGCTCTGGACACATTTTTCGTAATGTGCTATCAACATAATCTGTTTTGTGATGCCTAATATTTATAGATTGTATTATTGCTATTTATGATGATACTGACAATAATTGATATTATTTAAATCAAGCTAATTTTTTAAGTTTGCCTCATTGCTAGTACTTTTTCTAGTATTTAATCAAACACTTCAAATGAGAGTACCGGAACTAGGTTAGTAGTATAGAAAATTCTGTTAACTTTTGTTTTTTATCTTATTCAAGATTTTCAAAGAAGTTATGCATGGAAAATTGTGGATAGGCTAAATTTTGCAACTTTCATTTTATTTAAAATGCCCATGATATAGTGCTATTTTATGATCATTTAATGATAGCTTATAAGGAAAAAATCATAAGAAGTTATTGGTAAGTAATCAGTAGTGAGTGGCATGTTCTTTGATAAAGGAAGGATATTTGTTACCATATAAATAATATCTTTTAATTGATCTGCTTTCTCATTTTGGATATTTTTATATAATTAACAATTTTTTTTGCTTATTACAAAATATGTAATTTATTTTAGAAAAAGAAAATCAAACACATAAATAATTAAAAGTAGGAGCTAAATAAACTCAAAAATCTACCACTAATGCCAATTAGGTTTGCACACTCACACACATATATACACACATACAGGCACACACACACATATACATTTCTATGAAAATGAGCTTATATTATATATCCTATTTTAAAATTGTTTTTCATTTTAAATAAAAGACCAGGATTCATATTGTAATGGCATTAAATGTCGAATATTTATTTTACATAATACTGACATAGTTATTCATAATTATCAAGGTTTTTAGAGCATTTTATACTTTTGTGAATATATTAATGTCCTAATTACAATGCACTAATTCTAGAAGCATGTTTCACATTTATTCAACAATCATATTTCAATGGAAAACTGGGAAAAATAATAGATGTAAAAAATTTCCATGAGAATCTCTTTCTCTTTGAAAACAAGAGTCAGATGCAGTTAGATGTTCCATTTAAAGCTATGTCAACCTGGTTGATATCAGTCAGTCTTCCCAGGTGCTGAAATAGAGAACATAATTTTTATATGGAAATGTAGGGAAGAGTCTTTCTTTAAATGTAAAGTCACTGCAGCACTTGTCACACCACCAGTTTCCTAATCTCTATCTCAATAACTATTTCAATTGTGAAGACTCCAGGAGGCTTTCCCAATGCTCTGCATCCAAGAATTAGACCCTTCATTCTTCCTTTTCCTGTCTTGGTTCTCCAACTTCCCTCCCAGGGTTTCCTGTCTGGGGTCACCTCCAAAATAAACTGCTTGCATGGGAACCTACATTAAAGCATACAGTTTTGAAAGAATATTTGGCATCAGAATGAGAACAAATTATAAGTCTTTCTTGGATATATGTTAACAAATGCCAGAGAGAAAATGGAACTGCTATTGTGAGTTAGTCTTTTTCATTAAAGAAAAGGTTTTTCTAACTGGAAGGAGAGACTGAATCATGTGAGGAAGTATTGAGTAATTGAGTGAGTTGGGGACCTAAGGCCTAGGTGGATTAATTTTTTTTCCTTCATTCAACATGTCTCCATGCAGTGATAATATTATGGGTTGGACTCTATTTTAGGCCTTCTGGATACAGTATTGAGAAAGATAGAGAAGGTCTATACTCATGAGAGAGGTTAGACCAAGAATCACAAGTAAAGTGAACAACAGATAACCTCCAGAGATGAATATATTGCTTAAGAAAGTAAAACAGGATAACGGAATGATTCACTTTCTAAAAATTTATTTCCTAAATTAATAAATTCATTCATTCAAGCATTCAAGTCTGGGAACTTTTTGACTAAACTCGTCCATAACTTCTAGTGGAATTTTCTTAGATTCCTCCACATAAGACTTTCTGGGAGATCTCCTGTTACAGTTTAGTTTTTCTTTTTTCTTTTCTTTCTTTCTTTCTTTTTTTCTTTCCTTTTTCCTTTTTTTTTTTTTTTTTTGAGTCAGAGTCTCACTATATTGCCCTTGGTAGAGTGCCCTGGCATCACAGCTCATAGCAACCTCAAACTCTTGGACTTAAGCGATTCTCTTGCCTCAGCCTCCTGAGTAGCTGGGACTATAAGCACCCACAACAATGCCTTGCTATTTTTTGGTTGCAGTTGTCATTGCTGTTTAGCAGTTCCAGCCTGGATTTGAACTATGTGATCAGCACCCTACTTACTGAGCTACCGGCACAGAGCCCAGTTTAAGTTTTTCTAGCCAATTACTTGATACTTAGAAATCTGCCACCCTGAATTTCTATGCAAATTTTTCAGCAATTTCTTGGATCATTGATACAGAGATTCCAGTGTTAACTGTTCTACTTTGTTGAACCAGTTGAATGTGGCTTTATTGACCTGACTGGGGGAAATTTTCCTCCTTTTTCACTGTAAGTATCTGCTTTTCTTACCATAGCTCTCCAAGTATTCATGTTTACACTTTTGGATGTGGCTGACTGTGGTCTTGCTAAAACCAAAATGTTCTACCTCTTTCTTTGGCTGCTGCTTTCCAGAAAATGTAGAATATCTACCTTTCAGCTCTTTGAGTTCTTTCCTTTGAGCCATTATGTCTTGATTAAGTATAAAATATTTCAATATTTGTACCCATAATTCAGACCAGTCCTTCACGTTGAAACAATCTTCTGCGACATGTGATAAATAATAGAATGCTAGGCCTAATACAACATGTGATAATAAGAAAACACACAAAAAATAATTTATATTAAAGAAAAACATAATACAACTAAAGGGTAAAACCCATACTTCATGCACCTTATTGTAGATTGGGCTCAATTGGTCAAGTTATGGAGGGTAAATTAATATTGTGTGTTATAGTCCAAGTGGTCAAAATACAACTTACAGAGGCAGCCAAAACATTGAGGTCAATCTACTGAGTACCTGTGTTGCATGTACAGTATATGACAATTAGGTCAACTAAAGGAGGTGGTCAATATAGGGAAGTTTTAAGCTATGGAGGTTCTACTTATTATCTACTAGTGTAAAATAACTGCATTCTTGTTTTTAAGAAATATAAGAGGGTACAGTTTCTGATAGGAGTATAAATTATAAAAAATTATGTATTGGCTTTCAAAAATGGTGGTGATGACTTATCATAGTGATTATTGTCTTTTCTTTTTTAGCTTAATATGATATTCTAGAAATGAATTACTGTGCAGGGAACTTTTAAAACTTTAGAAGATAATATAATCTCTAGGAGCTAGCATACATTTATTCCAGGGAAATTATGCTAAATTCATGAGATTTCCCATTTCGTTAGAATCTCTAGGGAACAGAAAATTCCACAGACAAAAGACTGTGTTCCACAGACCAGGGGTCGTCAAACTTATTAAACAGGGGGCCATTTCACTGTCCCTCAGACCATTGGAGGGCTGGACTTCAGGCCCCAGGATGAGTTGGCTGCTAAGCAGGACAGGCAGCGGTGGCAAAAACACCCAGTGGGCCAGATAAATATCCTTGGTGGGAGCATGTGGCCTATGGGCCCTAGTTTGAGGATGCCTGCAAAAACACATTTCAATTTCTTCAATTACATCAGTGCATCTGAAAATATTTTTTGCAAGAACATCATAGTCAGGTAGTGAATTGAAGGATAGAGCTGCTGATATTTTAGTGCCTTGAAAATATGCCTGCTACATGTTGGTAAATATCTCTGTAGTTTTCTGATGGACTTTGACTAGGCTAGACTCATAGTCCTGTTAACTCAATATTTCTATTGATAATTTTAATGGAGTTTTAGAAGTGAGGATGCATAGCTAAAACTATAAGCAATTGAATCACGGGTAAAATTTAAAAAATAATTGATGTTAACTGACAGAGACTCACTGGGAAAACCAAAGAAGTGAGATTAAACAGAAACAAATTTCCAGTTCTGGTTATGTTCAGAAAGTCAGCTGTGTGACAGTAAGTTGGTTTGGCCACAGTACAAATGTCAGGGTTCTAGGATTTCCATTTGATGACAACCATAAAAAAAGCCAATGGTGTGATGTGGCTATTAGAAAAATTGACTAGCACAATCTTCTGTTGGATTACTAAAATACTGTGCCTAGCACAATAGTGACAATAGAAAGGCAATTTCACCAAATTCTATTTTAGCAAGATGATTTATGACATAAAGTGTCAAAACAGCTTGCATTCCATTTTAAGGCTTCTGCAATTGGAGTATGTTCAGAAGAAGGCACACAGAATTTGGAAAATCATTTCTTTGGAGGCAGAGCTGAAAGCACAAGGAAGAAAATGTCAGTGTATAAATGGATTAAACATTTTTATGAGGACAAAGATAGCATTACTGATGGAGGGAATTCAGGGTGGTCAGTAATGAGCAGAACTGACAAACTCACTGGCCAACTGTGAGAAGCATAAAAGTAAACATCAATAATGAGAAACAGGAAAATACTAACTGAAAATCTTGGGCAAAAACTCATGGCTCTTTCATCACAACAATGCACCAGCTCACACAGCACTGTCTGTGAGGGAGATTTTAGCCAGTAAACATATAACTGTATTGGTGTGTATCCCTACACACCTGATCTGGCCCCTATGACTTTTTTCTTTAAAAGATGACAAGGGAAATATTGAAAGAAATATATTTTAATGACATTCAGGACATCAGGGATAATATGATGACAGCTTTGATGGCCATTCCAGAAAAAAGAGTTTGAAAATTGCATTGAAGTGTGGCCTAGGCACTGGTGTCTGTGTATTGCTTCCAGTGGGAGTGCTTCCAAGGAGACCATAGTGATATTCAGCAATGAGGTATGTAGCACTTTTTCTAGGATGATTTATGAACTTAGTTGTCAGAGCTCATATATGCTGGTTCCTGTTATATATTTTGTTATCTCCTAAAGGCTTTGATCCAGACCTAACTATCTTTCTTCATTTGCCTACTAAAGTTTTAGGTGCTTTTTGGATTTCCCTGATGATTGGACCTAGACACATATTCTAAATGTACTTGTGCTACTACAACTAGGGTTCAGCATTTTGTCTACTTCCTAGGGACATCAGGCCCCTGACCCAATCTGGATTTGTCTTGGTGCCTTAAAAGGTGGTGACTGATGTGCCTACCCTTAAAAAACCCTTCTGAGACTTATGTAAAGAGCCTTTGCTTATCATAGTTCTTCTTGAGTTGAGGAATAACATCTGAGTTTTCATAAAGTAGCCCCCAGGCAACTAAGTATTTGAGGAAACTAATTAGACTTTAATCTTTGCTTAATGTTCCCCTTGTTCATGATTAGTTTTCTTTCTTTTTTTTAAAAAATATTTACAGAATATTATGCAGAATTCCTGGCTTTCGCACTACTGGTACAGGACTGAGTGAAGACCTACTTGTGCCTCTTAAAGAGGAATTAGATTTTCACAAAACCCCTCTTTCAAATATGTAATCTGCCATTTGTCTAGTAAATACTCTTCATATCTTCATATTTCTTTCATTGAAATTTAATCTTTTTTATTTATAAGAACCATTATGATTACATAGAAGGAGATAGCTCTGAGGAAAAAATAAATGTCACAATGGAAGATAGTTTCCTTCTAATTTTTTTGAAACCTACATCCAAGTGATCACCAGATCCTCAAAAATATATCATGCATCTTACCACTCCTTACCAAATCCGTAGTTCAAACATTAGCTCAAGAGAGTATAATTTCTCATCTGGAGCACTCCAAATTTTTCTCTGTCCACACTTGTACTGCCCTCTCTGCCCCTTCATTATGTACAGAATAACAGACTGAAAGGGCAATTCCTGTTTGCACCTTGATTTTATATCAAATCCCACTTTTAGATCAAAAATAGGAGCTGTCTATGTGAAATAAAGCACCACCTATAGCTCGACATTAAAAAACAAACAAAACAAATATTTTTCCTCATAAAATATTACACACAGTTCAGTCAAACTGCCTCTTGGTATCCAAAATGCTGCGAAGAGTCCTGAAAGCTGAAATGACATATCAATGACCTCATGAATGAGAACACATAAATGGTAAATAAATGGAAATTTGGATAAATAACGAGCTAGTTTCCAGGGATTGTGATGAGACTCTTGTCTCATTCTTTAACTCTCTCTGCCCTTTAGAGAACAAAAACAAACTTATTTGTAGCAAAGCTACAAAAAAAATCTTTTCAAGAAATGCAAATCTACTCTTCCACCAACACTCTTCCTGCTGAAGTATTTCCACCCCTGGCTGATTTTAAACTTTTTCAGGCCTTTCATGTAAAGCCCAGTTTGTGGTAACCCAATTGTGTCAGAGGTATCAACCCGTCCAGGTATAAGCTCACAGTTGAGGCCAACATTTGGCCAATGTCTGCTCAGTCCAGTCAAACAGATTATTTACTTTTTTGGAAGCTAAAACAGAGCTGCAATATGGTTTGAGTTTTTACACCAAATGTTTTCTTGAAACATCAGAGAATTTTCTGTTGCAAAATGTCCAGTGATGGAGTAAAAAAGGAAAGTAAGGCAGCCTGTTCTTTGGGGATATGCTATGGCATCCATGGCACATATATTACCTGTGGTCATGACCATCCTATCACCATAGCCATAGGGATGTCAAGGAAGAGAATGCAGACCGGTTTCTTACAAAGTCACTATTGCTTGGCAAATTTGGGGTCCTCTAAAATTGCTACCTGAAGAATATTTACTTACTTCAGATAAGACATCAACCTGCTGTTTCATTGTCCTAGAGTAACAGTCATGGATCCAGAACCTGAGCTGTGGGAATGCTCATGCAAGAGGTGATGGAAAAGATGAAAATAAGCACTAAACTTTCTCTTACTGGAGAGAGTGTCTGAACTAGTGGTGATGTAACACAACTTTCAGAATGTTCAGATAAATTGAAACAACAACAACTAATCTCCAGCAACTTTTACATAGCTTACAGGACATTACAGGGAAATGTAGTCACGTTTACTAATGGAAAATGAAAAGAAACAGATATTTATCATTTTTGGCAAGTAAATTCCTGGCCAGATTAAAAAAGAAATCTACCAACAAGGAATGCATATTCTTTGCATAAAATTAGCACATGAATAAAACACACATAATAACAAAAACCCAACAACAATACAAGTAAATACCAAGCAAATTATGATATCAGATTAAATAACAAGTGATAAAATATCTCCATATACTATATGGACTTCTAAGAGTTTTTAGATCAATATACTAAATGTATGGTACTTAAAAAATTAGGTAGATCTCATTTTTGCACTGTACTTTATACATACTCTTTCAGTTGATAATTTTCATGTCACATTTTTCTAAGTACAGTACTTCCAGTGGTTACATATTATTTTATTATAAGGATGCAGCAACCATCTTTTGAGCAGTTATGGAATATTTTGGTTTCTCCACCATTTGAAAAAAAATAATAAACCCTACTATGGTAAATAAACTTGTAGATTTAGCTTTACATAGCTACAAAATTTTTCTTCTCAGGAAAAATTCCTAAAAGTGTAAAGCTGCCAATGATTCCCCATTGGCTATGGGATACAGATGGGCTTTCTTACTCTGATTCCCATGTTTCCTACTCAGGTCCATTTTCACTGGATACATGATCAGTCTATTCAATAAGTATTTCAGCTTTCTTCCATGTGGGCACTAAATTTTTATGGGGTTTCTATGACTTAAAATTGACACCTGGTACCAGTGCATTTCCTGGGTTCTTTTGTTGAGGCTATGTGACTAATTTGATCTTTTAAACTACTTCCCCCTTACCCTAGTGATTGATAATATTCTAGATAGTGGTTGCTCTATTCGACTGTTCAAGAGTGAGAAGAACACAGAAGGGTTGGTTAGAACAATGGAAATTCAAAATTATTATGAAATGTGACTGAGGAATAACATTGCTAGTTTAAGTTACTGAGAGGTGAGGCTTACCTGTTACTGTAGCATAACACAGCTGACCCTGACTGATACACTGGTCTTTAAAGTCTGCCTTCCTTTTCCTTCCTTATGTTCATTGTATATGTTACTACATTTTCCTGGCATTTCCCTTCCTTTCCCAGTAAATATTTACTTACTCAATTCTTTCTCAGTGCAGCCTAGGTTATTTGGCCAAAATTCTAGTGTTGCTCAATTTACCTTTATTATAGGCATTTTTAAGTCTACACAAATCCCTTTTAGTGCTTGTCATAATTGCAATTTGTTAGCATGCAAACTAGTTTTTGTAATGCATATCTTGTCCTGTAGATCACAACCACCACGATAGGTACATAATTTATAAAGTGCTTAGCATATAATAGGAACTCAATAAATTATTTTCTTCATCAATGAATAAAAAGTAAGGCATAATTTTAAGTTTTATCATTTTCTAGCCAAATTAATCACTGGAAAGATTTCATACCATATTGAATGAAAATGGCCATTCCTCTTAATACTATGAATAGCTTCCCTATTTTAGAGGTCAAAAGTTCTCATTGCTTATTGTTTTAGTTTTAATTCTTTCAAATGGATAAAGTATTTTCATTGCTTCATTGGACATTTTTGTATTTCTCATGGTCTGTTCATACTCTTTGCTCAATTTGGATTGGGTTTCTGTGACTTATAATTGAAAGGGTACTGAATAATGAAATTTAGCTTTGTTATGCCTGGTAGATGGAGCATTCTCTCTTTCCCCCAGGTTTCTGTTCCTCTTTGTATTTCTCCAGAATTTTCTACTGTGCCCAAATGACCAAACTTCACAACATTGAAGCTATTGGGAAGCTAGTAATAAAGTTACATTTTAATTCCTACTCTACTAATTTTCCATCTGTAGAATGTCTTCAGGAATCACACAAGGAGATCTGGGTGACTGACAGGACAGTATTTGGGCACTCTATAGTTTATTGCTGTGAAATCATTATAAAGTCACTAATTTCTTAGAACTCTGATGCAACCAACACATTGTGTCTAGGTATGAATAAACTAAAGTAAATACACTCAGTTATGTAAGGACAAACCAAAGTTACAGAAATAATAGCAGTCTCTGCTATAATACTTATGACATGGCATTCCAAGAATTAATTTTAATTAATTGTTTGGACCCAGACAATTCATACTATAAATAAATGTATTCCAAATAATCAACTATATCCATGGTCTGTGATTACCACTCCTTGTCAAATTGTATTCTTTCTTTCTTCAATATCCATATAGGTACATATAAAATCCATAGAATTTTCTATCACGTGGTTATATTTTCTACCTTGTAATATAAATCCTGTTCTTTTTGGATTTGTAGCAGAACTTAATTTTAGGTGCATTATATTTCCTAGTAAAAGTGCTACTTTTTAGGGCGGCGCCTGTGGCTCAAAGGAGTAGGGTGTCAACCCCATATACCAGAGGTGGTGAGTTCAAACCTGGCCCCAGCCAAAAATTGCAAAAAAAAAAAAAAAGTGCTACTTTTTAAATCACAAAGTGTATATTCACACCTTCCTAATTTGATCTTGATATCGATCTCAAAATCCCAGTGTAATAACCTTTGTAGTGCTGAGCTTCATTGCAAAGTTGCTCTTGAGAAAAAAAATTATTTTTTTCTTTTGTCTGACACTTGTGATCTTTCTCTACTAGAATTTGCTTTTGTTTAATAGATGGCTCTGTTTCAGGGAAATAAACTGTATTTCCAGATTTAGACAAAGCCTTGTTGAATGAATTACTAATAAATATCTCTTATATATTGTGCCTTGTTTAAAAAAGCAGATACCTGTAGAGAGGACCAACATTAGCATCCACCAGATCCATTGAGCTGTTGTGGTAAGTGAGTGAGTTTGCCTGCCTTGTCACAATCACGATATCCTTTGCTTCAGGTCGGGTTGGCCCACAATATATTACTGTTCTACATACCACACACATGTGCCACAGATGGTCATTTTTAATTTCAGAACTCAACTCTAATAATTTCAGCACACAAAATTTGGCTAAGATGAAGTGCTGGGAGGCTATCATGGAAAACCCATCAGTCACGCCCATCTCTAACTAGGCAACAAGGATGTCATTGCTACAAAATACACCTTTGTTATGCCTTCTCCTCGGACTCACAACCTTTTTCTCTTCTTCAGTGAAACAGATGTAAATCTACCATTCCCTCACAAGCTCTGCAAAAGATCTCAGGGTTTTAGTGTTTGGTTAAAATAGACCTTTCTCAGGAGACATGCTAATAGCTGTGAATGTCAGAACAGGTCTTGGGTTTCTTTTTTCCTTATATTTTGACTGTGCATTTATTTTACTTATTTTATTTTTAATCAAATCAGAGGAAGACTATCAAATCAGTAGCAGTGATTCTAGTGGTAATCACTGTATTGAAGGCATGATGCAACACCTGGTAGGAAATATGATTTCCGTACTCAAACAAAGAGAGAAGACAATGTCATCGGGTAGCAGGTGATAGGAAAATACCCAATGAAATTGGACAAAATGCTCATGGAAAAGCCCACAAAGTCTTAAATATGTGGTTGTTAGATGTATGACAGAGTGAGAGAGGGAGACTAAAGACTCAGTGAGGTAGGTCTGAATAGGGATATAGGAAAAGATGAGCTCAGGGGAATGTTGAGAAGAACCTTATCTAGGCTAGGAAAAGGCATTCTCACCATGCATTTCTCCCACCTCCTTGTCTGGAATGTAACCTGGAATTCCTCAGAGAATACTTCTTTCCCTGTAACCTTTTCAAGTATAGATAATTCTTCCCAAGGTCCAATGTGTCTCTGGGTTAGGAAGAGGTGTTGACGTGCATGTTGCTTTTTGTTGCCCCTTTGAGTTCATTCTACCCTGGCATGTAACCTTCTCCACCTTTTGATTTTCTCCTCTACTCAACTCTTGGCCACTCCCCTCATTTATCAAACACTTTGGAAACTGTACGCAGATTCTTTATCCTGATTCATCAACATCCACATATCTTTGCTTATACTCTTCCCTACCAGGTTGCGTTAGCTGCCCTTTCCACAGTCATGCCTTGAACCTGTCAGGACCTAGAACTTCTCAAGCTTCATGATTTCGCAGTCATACATGGAGTGCAATTCTTTCTCTTTCCCAATTCTCTGTTTAACCTGAATCATGACCCACTGTCATTATTCTCTGTCTTCATAGGTTCTCATCCATTCTTTCTTCCAATAAATTTTACTTTTTAAAGAGATGGAGTCTTTCTTTGTCATGCAGGCAGGCTGGAGTGCAGTGGTGCAATCATAGTTCCCCGCAGCCTTGAAACTCCTGGGCTCAAGATGATCATTTAGACTCCATTTCTGCAGTAGTGGGATGACAGGTGCACACCACTATGCCTAGCTAATTTTTCTTTTCTATTCTTTCTTTCTTCTTCTTCTTTTTTTTTCTTTTTTTTTTAGAGATGGAACTTGCCTTTTTGCCCAGGCTGGTCTTGAACTTCTGGCCTCAAACAATCCTCTCTCCTCAACTTCCCTAGTCACTGGAATTATAGGCATTAGCACTCATGACTGGCTCTCAATCCATCAATTTTTTTTTTATTTCTCTCCATATACAGTTTATATTCCCAAATTCATCACTGCAGTAGTCCAAACACTTGTTCTTTTATTCACACTTATCTAGAAATATCTTAATCCTTGTTTACCCTGTTCATTTACTTGTGCTTACATTTGAACAAACAAACATGGCAGATCTTTTATGCTGTATCATGAGTTACATATTCCTGGTTATCTGTTTCAATAGTTCTTCCATTTTTCTGACCATGTTGCTAAGAGTTTATAGTCAGCTCACCCTTTTCATCTCCATGAGGACCATTTTAAATGATCTTCACTCTTCTCTCATGTCTAACCCCTCCTCTCCCTTAGTATTAAGTGATAGCACCTCTAATTACATCCTATTTTTCAACCTGGATTTGTATCTCATCTCTTCCAGTCGTCTCCTTAAGTTGGGTTATTTATCTCCTTTTCCCTTTAATATTTGTCCTGGATTCTTTCCATTGTCCTTTAAATACACTTAGATTTTCCACATTAAATATTAATTGAAATATTCACCATCCTCCAGCTACAAACTTATTCTTTTCTTACTTTTTATTGTCTGTAATTTTTATGTGTTAACTTCGCTAGGCTACAGTAATCAATTGTTCAGCCATAGACTGTTCTAGATATTGTAGAGTTATTTTGTAGATGTGACTAACCTTTATAATTAGCTGACTTTATGTATGGTGGATTACCCTACAAAATGTAGATGGACCTCATCCTATTAGTTGAAGTTCTTAGGAGAAAAGATAGAGATTCTCCAAGGAAGAAGGAATTTTGTCTCCATCTTGTAACATAGAAATTATAGGTAAGTTTCCAGTCTTCAGAGTTAAGACTGCAACATTACCTTTTACCTGAATTTTCAGCCTGCCCACTTATACTTACCCTACAGATTTCAGACATAACCCCCATATGTTAGCTAGTTTCTTAAATTGAATTCTGTCTCTCTCCCTCCACACACACACACACACACACACACATACAAGCATGCATATAAATTATCTTGTATTGGTTCTGTTTCTCTGTAGAACCCTGATAAAAACAGTTCCCAACTTAAAAAAAAAAGTCTTTATTTTTGTGTATTATTTCTACGCCTCCATTTACACACTTTTCATTTACTCCACAACTCATTCAAATATGCCCAAATTGTTAAACTGAAACAGCTTTTATGAAGTTAGAAAAGTATCATGTGACCCTGAAACTAGTTGGGATAGTCCTATATTCAATTTTAGCCAAATAGCAGGCTAAAATCCTTAGAACGAGCCTTGATTATTTTGATTCTCTAGCATCCCAAATCCTGTTCATTCTACCTCTTAGTTATATCCAGTCTCTGAGGTCTTCTCTTACACTTCCACACTTCATGTTTGATTCAAGTTGTTAGTGCCTTCCACCTTCATAAAAGTGGTGTTTCCCAAACTGACCTTCTCACGTCTGTCCTTCCCCTATATAAACTATTCCCATCACAGAGAACAGCTAGAATTATCCATTCTCCTGTGGAAAACCTCCAAAGATTTTCCCAATTCACTCAAAGTGACACCTCACTACAACTTATGAGGACTTACATGGATCTGCCACAATCCCAACTCAACCCCTCCATTATTTCTGTGACCTTGTGTCCTCCTACTCTGCCCTGTGTCCACCCTATTCTAGCACCACTGGTCTGCTTACCATTTCCTGGAACAAATCAGCTTTGCTCATAAACTAAAGGCCTTTACCAGAGATTCTGTCTCCAGATGTGTGCGTGATTTTCTTCCTCAAATTCTTTAAACCTTGGCCAAATGTCACTTTCTCAGAGAGACCTTCTCTAACCACACCATTTATGATTTATAACCCCTTCCCCTGCAACACTCCCCATTTCTTCCCCTGTGTATCACCAACGGATTACATTAATTCCTTTAGTTTCTTCCTCAACTAGAAGATAAGCTCTAGGAAAACAGGGATTTGTTTTCCTGTTCATCAATGCTGTTAGTACATCTATGCCTAAAATATTTGTGGGCTGAATGTATAAAGGAGTAATGAATTCCACTTTTAAAATTAGTGTTCAAAGAAAACAATTATGGAATATATGCATAATGGTGATGTGGCATTTACCTTTCTTCTTAAAAAAAAAAAATAGGAGTTTTAGCTGTGTTTTCTACGTTGTTCTTAAACTCTGAGGCTCAAAGGAGCCTTCTGTCTCAACTTCCTAAGTAGCTGGGACTACACACATGAGCACCTGCCTGGTTGTCTAGTCAGTAACTTGTATTAGTGCAAATATTATTTTACTACTATAAGTTACTAGTAAATCAAACTTTATAAAATTATTTAATTTGAATTCTTAGTTCTCTTCATACACAAAAATTGTATACATGTGGTATAATCAAAATGAGAAAAATGCTGTTTACTTATAATAAATGTAAAATTATAAAACTACAAAATAAAAATGTGATTTGTTGAAAAATAAGTTAAAAATGGCATGCTAGAATGTATTTTGTTGGAAGACAGTTATTAGAAAATATTTTGAAAACTTTAGGTATATGATTTATCATAACAAATAAAACTGTTTTGGGGGTCTGATTTTTGGAATACTATCATTTTAAAATATTAGAAGTCAGTGGTCTATTTTTCTGAAGTAATAAATTTATTTCTAAGTGTGAAGATAGTTGGCTTAGTATTCCATTCTCAATCAGAGCATACTTCTGGAATGTCTTTATTCACACTAAATGCAAAGATAAATTGTATATAATTCCTGCTTCATTTTCTCCTTTTTAACCATTTATTTTCTAAGAGCTAAAGCTGTTCTGCTGTAGTCTGTAGGCATTTTAATTCAATGTGCTGATTGTATTGAGAAACAATTACATAATCACTTCTATAATTTCTTTATAAGAATTGATGCTTTTTTCCCCCTTGACTTAAATCATCCATGATTTGGGGGTACCAGTTAAACCATATGTTAAGAACTGTGGCAGATTAGATTATTGTTGAGAAAATATTTACTCCTCTGCTTGTGATATTTCCTCACCCTATCTATGTTCTGCTTATTCTTATTACATTTTAGCATCCATGAGAGAAGTGTAATTTTCTGTCCCATTTGACTTTCTTTGGCCAATGGGATGTTAGCAGACAAGATCTGAGCAGAGGCTTGCAAGGCATGTCTGGGGCTGTTCACACTTGGGTTCTTATGCTCCTCCCATCTTTTACCATCAGAAAAAACATGCCTCAAGGAGCCTCCTTTATCAAGGAGGACAAAAGTGAGAAATGCTTATTGTTATATGCCAAAGAATTTTAATAATGGTTTCTGTCACAGCAATAGCTGATTAATACAAAGCCACTCAATTAAAAAGTTGATGATGGTCAAAACTACGGGAGGTATTTGAGTGATAAACTTGCTGAGCATTGCAGACTGTGTTTTGCTCTCCCTGACCTCGGAGTACAGGCATCTGATACACTCTTTCATGGCTTTAATACAATTTTAAAGGGAGGACAGTTGAAAAGTTAGATTACGCATTGGATTAGAAACAACAAAACTGGACACAGTTATCAGTGGCCTTTGATACTGTGAATGTCTGTGTGTTTTTTCCTAGACTGGGAAGTGCTGGCCCAGTGTATGGATGCCATATCTTTCTCTTTTCACATATGCACATCCCCATGGCAGAGCCAACTACTTTTTTTTCTTCCTTTTTTTTTTTTTTTTTTTTTTTTTTGTAGAGACAGAGTTTCACTCTATCACCCTCAGTAGAGTGCCGAGGCGTCACAGCAACCTCTAACTCCTGGGCTTAGGAGAGACTCTTGCCTCAGCCTGCCAACTACTTTCTTTTTAAACTTTTGGTTTAAGTGGAGACTAGTGACATCAAGTCTTTAAAATGTTTAAGACAGTGTTTAGCTGGGCACAGTGGTTCATGCCTACAATCCAAGTACTGTGGGAAGTGTAGGAGGATCATTTGAAAACAGGAGTTTGAGACTACCCTGGACAACATAGTGAGACCTCATCAATTCTACAAAAAAATTAAAAAAAATTATCCATGTGTGGTAGTGCACACCTGTAGTCCTAGTTACACAGAAGGGTGAGGCAAGAGGATCACTTCAGTCCAGGGGTTAGAAATTACAGTGAGCGATGATTGTGCCATTGTATTTTAGTCTGAGTGACAGAGCAATAACATTGGTCTAGAAACAAATTTTAGCTTCTCTATATTATATGTATTCTCTATATTATATATTTGAAAAGTTATATCTTGGGAAAAAACACATATAGTATATCTTTGTTTTCAGATATTTACCTTTCTGCAAAAGAAAACACTTAAAATGATCATCTGAACATAATAGACTAGTCCAGAAATAGCACTGTAGGCTTTGCAATTATGTTTTTCCTTTGGTTTTCATTTTATTTCTTTACCAAATTCTAATAACTGGAGAATTTTCTGCAAATTATTTTTTCCTTCTCTAGCAGATATGCCCAGCAACCAATTAATTTAAATATAAGCCACTATAAAACATCTAGATTAACCAATCTACAATATTCCTTTACAAGTTTAACTGTTTTTAGATGAATGTATGATGAGAAATTCAATGTTAATAATTTCAGATTTTCTTATGACAAAAATTAAAATGAAGAGCCTCAACCAGCAGCACAGTTTGTCAGCCATTTTGAATCTATCTTCATTTGAATATCTTTTAGAATATGTAAAAAGTGATAACATGTATCTTCCATTCTACACATATAGTAAGAACTTCTATAATTGTGTATATGCTTTTGATATATTTTCCCCTCAAGATTATCAACTGTGTTTGACAAGTGAACATTAAGTTAATCTGTTACCAGTTGAAATTTTGGGTTATAAACATTATAATTAGAGTTGTTTCACAAACAGAAAACATGTAAAACAGTATTAAAATTTGAGCAAAAAAGTGTTCTGTATCTACTTTCATAAATGGTTATTCTTTTTTTGCCCAGAAAACAAACAAAACCCAACAGTGTCTGTTTATTTATTTATTTATTTTGGCTGGGGCCGGGTTTGAACCCGCCACTTCTGGTATATGGGGCTGGTGCCCTACTTCTTTGAGCCACAGGTACCGCCCTGCTTTTGTTTGTTTGTTTGTTTATAATAAATAAGGACTAGCTTTCCTTTCCATGTAAATCATTATAGCATCTTTCTCTGTGCACATTTACAAAACTTTAAAACAGAAGCAGAGCTTTCTCAAGTATGAAATTGAAGCAGTGTGGTTAAAACATCTCAGAAATTGAATTTCACCAAAAAAATGAAGCTTAATTCCTTCCATTGTGCTATATACGAGACTATATATATTATGTTGATTAAAGTCATTTGGGTTAAGATATAAAATAATGTACATGATAAATGTCATGGCCTTCTGTATAGAATATGAAATCTTGGAGTTATTTCTAAATTTATCATGAATTGTCAAATCTAATTTCATTCTGTGTACTTTGATTTACTCATTTTGTTTAAAACTTAAAACTGTTGCTATGATTCCTTTATTTGTTATGTAAGCAGAATTTGGGAAGAGACCATCTCTTCAGTCAGGATTGCCATATTTTAACTAAGAATCAAGTTGGGTGAGAGTTATTAAGGCCACATTGATGGTGAATCCTTCTGTGAAGTCCTAGACTGTCTGTTGCCCACACAGACTATATTATACCCCAGATTTTTATTGGCTCATATCCCACACTATGCCACAGGCAACCTGCTCATGAGGACTATATTAATCCTGAGATATGATGGCTACTTAATAAGTTTTTGTGGTATGAGTGAGTGAATGAATGGACAATATCAGATTAGATGCTAACCATCCTAGTAATTAAATTGCTAATCGGACTTACTGTAATCAAGTGGGTTACTTTTCAGTGGGTTATGGAAATATACATAACTTGCTTGTGTCCTACTCCCAGTCCAATGCATACTGGACTTGCTCACCTCCCTCCTGAAGGTCCATTAAAGATCCTTAAGCCATGTGATGATCTAGATAGCTTCTATGTGGCATGTGGTCCAAACTCTTGGAAGCTTATCAGAATTGAAAAAATTTGTGCCCTCTCTTCTCAGATCTACTAAATCCAAATCTGCACTTGAACAATTTCCTAAATAGATCCATGAGAACCTGAGCACATAAATTTGAGATACTGGAGGAGCACTGCTCTGGGTCACTGACTTCTCTCCCTGCTCTTCTCCTTCCCTCCCCACTGTTTCCTCCCATCTCCCTTTACAAATTATAGAGCATTGTATTCCTATAATTTTCCATATAAGTCCAAATTAAAAATAATTTGGAAGAGGATGAGTAAACCGTTAGATAAGCAAAGAATAGGAGAAAAAAACATTCCAGGGAGAACTCTGAAGATCTGAAGAATGAGAGTGTGTGGTGACTTTCCAGAGGAGTGGGGAAGCTGTCATGAGCTGAGACGGATAACAATACTTGCCATGTCTCACCTCAATTCTCTCTCCTCCTATGACATGTTTTCCAGATTCTTTCCCATTGGGATGGATTCCTTCAATGTTCCTCCAAAGAATTGACATAGATCCTCTGAGTTTTATGATAAATGCAAAGAGTATTATTGGGGCATTGGCTAAGTCAGTTTAAGGTTCTATAACAGGATAATGTAGACCTTGTGGCTTATAAACAACAGCAAAGTACTTCTCACAGTTCTGGAGTTCTTAGAAAGTCAAGATCTGGGTGCCTACATGATCGGGTTCCGGTGAGGGCCCTCTTCTGAATTGTTATATGCTAACATACTAGAAAGAGAGTGAGAGAGCTTTCTGGGATCTACCTTGCAAGGGCACTGACCCCATTAGTGAGGACTGCACCTTCATGATCTAATCACTTCACAAGGGCCACATTTCCTAATATCACTGGAGGTTAGGATTTTAACATAAGAATTCAGTGGGGACCCAGGCATTTAGTCTATTGCAAGTATTTTACCCCTTTGCCTAGGAAAAGTATATTTTCATGAATGTAATTTGAGTGTATATTTGCATTTTTAACCACTTTATCCCTGTGGTGCTTGTAGTCAGTAACATCTTTATAGACTTTCTGAAGTAAATTGCTATTAGGGCAGTTATGTATTTTCAATTAATTTTTGAGCCTAAATAAGGGATTTTAAACATATCTCTGATAATCTCCAAGATATTATGTTATTTTTCATAGCGTTTTGTTTTTGAATTTTTTTGAGACAAGATCTCAATATTTCACCATTATAGCTCACTGCTGCTCTCAGACTCCTGGACTCAAGGGATCCTCCTGCCTCAGCCTCCCAAGTAGCTGGGACTAGAAGAGAACACTATGATATCTGACTAATTTTTCCATTTTTTGTAGGGGTGAGGTTTTGGTCTTGCTTAGACTGGTCTCGAACTCCTGAACTCAATCCTCCTGCCTCTGCCTCTCAAAGTACTAGGATTACAGGCATGAGCCACTGTACCCAGCCTCAAAATTATTCTTAAACTTTTATCCTGTTACATTTGGTTTTTGCCATAGCAGACGCCACTAGATACTGTGCACTGAGTACATACTAAGCCTAATTTCATACTTTTTGTTCAGGGAAAGTAACACGTACACAGAAGAGAAATCAATAATATCAGTATGAAGAAAGCATCTGCTGGGGATAAATTTCTAAGTCAGGTGTGATTGTGAAGTCAAAACAGGCCAGTAAATTAATGCACAGATAAAGAAGTGTATAAAGGAAAAAAATAGAACTTGGTATTCTTTGTCATAATTATGGCAGCAGATGGGCTGAAAACTGTCCTGAGGTATGAAAACAGTACAGTGTACCCCATGTTGGCATTAATGTATACAGCTATCAATTAATTAAAAAAAAAAGAAATCACACCAAATTAAAAAAATATATATAATCTTTTTAAATAAAGCAACATATTATAAGGAAAAAAAATAATCCACACTTAAACTGTTTCATAATTATTTGAAAGCCAAAAAATAGTCTGAGTGTAGTATTGTAGGCAAATGTGTGTGTATATTTCCTCAAACAATTGAAAGAAAATGATTAAAGACTCATCTCCAAAGCTTTTACTTAGCTAAGTGTTGAAATAGCCTGGGGTTGCAGGGAGTTTGAGAATTCCCATGGGATGATTTGTGGGCGTGGCCAGTGTTCACCTGTAGTGTCAGAAAGACCAACATTCATGAACTTACATTCACAGTCTGCACAACGCCAAGTGCTTGTTAAAATCTTGACCCCCCAAATGGAAGACCCTGGAGGTATGTATTTAGGAGACATCCTTGAGGTTTCCAAAATCCATGGACCAACCTCTGCTTCACAGAGTCCTGGAAGAGCCCTATGTCAACCAATAAGTCCATTTATTTCACTGCTCAGCAGAGCCACTCTAACTGGTCAACCAAAGACAGACGAGAACCATACCTGTTCTGAGAGCTCTCTGGAGAACATTTCACAAACTCAGCCATTTGTCCTGTGTCAGTGCCTCCTGCCTGCTAAGGAAGCCTTCCTCATGTGTAACCTCTCAAGTGTGATGGTAAGCCTGCATTCCCTGTTATGCCTTAGTGGAGATGAGGAACAAATTAAATAATCTTATACTTATGGCCATTAAGCCCTTCTCACTTCTGTCTCTGGTTTACAAAACAATTTTGGGTTCTTTCACTTTCTTTGATTGACATACATCTATTTTTATCCATTCTTAGTGATCTTGAACATTCTTATAATTTGTAAAACAAAGATGTACCATTGGAAAAGGGGTTTAATTTTTAGGTTCATTTTTTTCACAGTCTAATTAATGTTCTTTTTGCTCATTTCGGTAAACTCCATTTTAAGCCTCTTGAATAAAGCCTCACATTTCTAGAAGCGACATTTAGACAAGTTAAGTGTTCATGGTAGGATGGTTGTTAGGAGAAAACTAAATTGATTTGGTAAAGACTTGAGAATGAGAATCAAAACAATGATGGGCTTCCCATCGCCTGAGGCATGATCTGTCATTCTCTAAATAGGACTGTGAACATCCTGAGGTTGATGGTCACTCCTGATTTCGGGTCACAGTTTTCAGCGCTGCTGATGCTAATCATCATGGCCATCTACTACTGGTCCCAGTCCAGATTTGCTAGTCATAAAAATGCTGGCTTCGGCTCTTACTCTGTGTGTGCATCCTACAGCCCTGGCCAAAGAACATTCCTCATCTCCTTAAACACCCACTCTGCATTTTTATTTGTAATAAAAACAGAACCAACATGTATTGGGAGCTTATAAAATGAAAGGCATTTAGCTAAGGATCTTACATTGATTACATAATTTAATTCAATGCTACCAAGTGGGTGCTGGTCTTTTGTTCATATCTTTTACTCAAAATTGAGGCACAGATACTTCAGCAACTTTCCCGAGGTCATCATCTAAAAATACGATCAAAGCAGGGTTTCGAATCTCTATTCATTTTACCCACAGACATGAATGTAAATGCTGAGCTTTCTTTTTTCTTCTGATATTTAAATTCTTCCTGTTTGTGATGGATTGATTGTAAATGATAATTCCAAATCTTTCCCCTCTACATATGCACCACCTGGGCAACATTACATCATAGCTTCTTTCATGAAGAAATGGAGTTCATGTTCCAACTCTCCAGGCCTTATAATTGGTTTTGGTCAACAGAAATGTTGCAGAATCAACAGGGTGGCGTTTCAAGCCTAGAACTCAGAAGATCTTATACTATTCCACTCTTTCTCTTGGGGGCTTTCATAGTTGCCAAGTGAACAGGCCCATATTATCCTGCTAGGAAATGAAGGGAATGAAAGCTGTCCCATCCAGAGCTGGTCTTCCTCTGCCTGCAGCCAGCCTTGTGAGTCCAGTTTAAATTGGCAGAACCTTACCAACCTGCATGTGACCAAGGGTGTAGAACTGCCCACTGACAACTGGAGAGAGAGCAATCACAAATACTTCTTGTTTGAGGCTGTGGCATTCTAGATGTTTTAGTGTGTAGCCAAGGTAATAGGTGCTTCAAACTTGAAGTCACCCGTCAGATCTCCCATTTAATCCCTCCAAGTAGATATAATTTTTCACCTCACATCTTTTTCCTCTAATAATATTTTATGTGTACTGCAATTTTATTTATGCAACTTATTTTATAAATTACTCTTAGAATTAATGGATTTCATATTTATTTCAAGCATCTGAAAAAAATGAAACCTCAGACAACACAGTAAATCTCCTCGTATAGTGCTGTTGGGGCATTATATGAAATGACATATATATAAAGTATCTTATTACCACATCAAACCCAAGCTGCCAGACCCAGTGTAAGTCTGGAAGGACTTTTTGAATATGAATCTCGAGGAACATATTCATCAAATTAAGAAATTTCTGAACACCTCAAATTATATCTATCCTGAACGTCATATGTCCCTGATCTTTATCATTTATGTAATTTCTTTGTCTTCTTTGTTAAGTCCTCTGTCTTTTTTTAATCTGAGGATTGCTCATGCATCAAGTACTGAAATTATGCTTGTCTCATTGTATTGAGTGAACAGCTATCTTCTTTCTTATCAAAATGTATTCATGTATAGATTTAAATAAAGATGGTTTTGGCTCAGCGCCTGCGCACAGTGGTTATGGCACCAGCCACATACACCAAGGGTGACAGGTTTGAACCCAGCCCAGGCCAGGTAAACAACAATGACAACTGCAACAAAAAATAGCCTGGTGTTGTGGCAGATGCCTATAGTCTCAGCTACTTGGAGCTGTGACACCATGGCACTCAACCAAGGGTGACATAATGAGACTCTGTCTCTAAATAAATAAATAAATAAATATGGCTTCTAATTTTAAGATAATATCAAAGATGTCTACCTTAACATGACCTTTGTTTGTCCTTGTGCACAGCAGAATTTTTTTTTTTTTTTACAATTGGTTGAATTCATGAATATGCCTACACAGATAGGAAGGGCTGATTGTATACATATACATGAACACATGTAAGCATTACATAGATAGGTACACAAAAGCACATATACCTCTATATGCATAAAATAAGGTCTGGAAAGAAATGTATCCAAATAAAGTTTGTGATTATCAAAGACTGGTGGGATTAAAGGCATTTTTATTTACTCTGTGCTTTTCTTTCCTTCAAAAAAAACTTATCTGAGCATGTGCAGATTTAATAACTATAAAGAATAAGAAAAATGTTGGAACAAGTAATGTAGATTTCAAGCATGTGAAACAATATAATGTTTTAAAGCTTTTTATATACATCCAGCATTGTCCTATTGCAGTCACAAGACCCCTCATAAACAGTCAGATAAAGTTTTGCTTTGGGAGTCCTCTTCCTGTGACAGCTCTGTGAATACATCTTGATTTAGGGAAGAGGGCACTTTCAATTGATGACAGTTCTGGTGACCATGGCAAATGAACTTGCAGGAAGCTCTCTATAGCTTCAAGAAGGTGTAAATAGAGTGTTGGGCAGTCACTTAAACTTTTTGACTTTTGTTTTATCAACTATAACATGGGAAGGTTGGGTGAGCCTTTGAAGATTTCTCTAGACCTCTATTCCTGGGATCCTGAGTTGATACAAATTCTACCACTAATTGACTCTCAGAAAATTCAGAGGAATAATGGAGTCAAAGCTAAAGGATAAATAAGAACCTTCCCTTTCCGTACCAAGAAGCACATCAGGAGGAAAGAATCGTAAGGATAGATTCAGTTATACTAAGAGAAAACCTCTTCAGTCTTCATTGTTATTTGCATTGTGTTTTTTTCTGGTGTTGTAAAAAAAAAAAAAAATCCCAAATGAGGGGAACCTACTTAACTACTTTCTGGATAGGTTGAAAGGACAAGTAGAAATGTTTCTAAGGCATGACTGTGGAGGGAAGGAATCTAGAAGGTAAAGTAGGTGGAAAGCCCTAAGAGTTGAGATGTCAATGATCAGAATTCTAAGAATCTGAAGGAAAATAGAAGGCACCAGGGATGGAGATACACTGTCTCCCAGAACATAAACCCATCCGTGGGCTGAGAGTGTTCCATGATCTGTCTTTAGTCCACATGTTTCCGATAAGCCCAAGCTTCAAACATCCAGTTATCCCTTTAGCATTTCTACTTAGATGTCTCACAGGCATCTCAAGTTTAACATGCCCCAAATAGAGCCCTCAGTTCCTTCAAGCCTGGCTCCCCTAAGCCTTTTCCATGTCTGTAAACAGCACTACTGTCAACCCAGTTACAGCAGCCAGAAGCCCAATAGTCATTCCTGACTTCTCCCTTTCCGTCATTCCCCACATCCCATTCATCAGCAAGTCCTGTCAATTCTCTCTCCAAAACATACCTCATGCTCATCTATTTTTCTCAATCTTGAGGACTCCCAGTCTATCTAAACCACCCCATGCTTCACCCAGACTTCTACAATTGTCCACAGCTTGATTTCTTCATTTCTACTCTTGCCCCTACAATTTATAATCTACATCACAGCCAGAAAGATCCTTTGAAAACTTAAAATAAAGTCATGCCATTTCTCTGCTTGAATCCATTGTTCTTAGCATAGCTGGAACATATTCTTCTTAGTAAAGAATCTCAAGAATGGAAAAAAATATTATCCAGTGTATTCAATACTACTATGAAATCAGTATATAGTCACCTACACATTCAAAGGAATGGTAAAACATAACTGTAGTCCAGAAAGGAGGGAAGAGGAAAGAGAGAGAGGGAAGGGGGTAGACTGGAGGGATGGAAGGATCTGGGGGGGGGGGTATCCAACCT
The DNA here is from genome assembly GCA_963574575.1 of Galagoides demidoff. Lineage (NCBI taxonomy): Eukaryota > Metazoa > Chordata > Mammalia > Primates > Galagidae > Galagoides > Galagoides demidoff. The sequence continues at coordinate 35,567 of CAUYQV010036687.1, forward strand.
AATGTGCACAATGCAATGATACATTTCTATACTATTAAGAATAGAGTATGAATGGTTTTGCCACAACAAATAAGTAAGCAAGGAGGTGGTTATGTTAATCAGTTAGATGTAAGCATTCCACATTGTATATCAAATCAGCACATTGTACTCCATAAATATATTAATATATACAGTGATGATTTAATAAAGAATTTAAAAAAGTATGCTCCTATCCATGGCCTACAAATTCCCTTAGGATCTGGCTCATTCTTCTCATCTCCAGCTACCATTCTCTCTTTAGAAATATCTAGGAAGTCTGATTTCTTTGTAAGTCTCAAAATGAACCCAGTTATTTAGGCTATAAGGTCATTCTGTCTCTTTTCTTTCCCCAGAATACTTTCCTTTCCTCATGGATAAGAGCTTCTTGTCCATAAGGCCTAAATTACAGCTTAAATTACACTTAATCCAATAGGACAATAAGTTTTCCAATATTTGCCCTATTAGAAATTGGGCCTTTCTCATTCTGTACCATAATGACTTGTTAATTTTTCTTACAGCACTGATACCTGTTGGTTACTATCTATTTATCGATTTATTTAATTGTTAATGGCCAGTCTCTTCCATTTGAGTATCAGTTCTTGGAAGACAGAGACTTTACCTTCTTTGCAGAATCCACACCCCTCTACACAGTGCCTGGCTCATAATAGCCACCTGGTAAATCTTTGTCAAATGCATGGATAGATAGGTGAGCTTGGGGCTCAATTGATAAGATATTCAAACATACTTGTGACCATGGTAGGATCACAGGAAGAAGAGTAATATCTTCAGAAGTGACTACTTTAAAGATTATTCTCAACTGTATGTCTAAACATTAGAGTATTTAGAAAAGAAAAAAAATATATCATTTGTCCATTATCTGACCTTTGTATAGTGTATTTTGATTGGAATGGATTCTAGATGAGCAGTGACAGCTAATATTTTGCTGGCATATTGTCAGAGGAATTTTTGTTCTAACATTCTGCTCCTGAAATCTATATATATGTCAAACGACGACCCTATTCCAAGCCCGTGCATGAAATAGAAAACACAGTATTAAATTCAGCTTTTCCCAAAAATATTTGTGTGACTTTGGCAGGTGATGATTTTCCAACTTCTGATTGTCTTTATCTGTAAAATAATGGAGGGAGGTAAAGCTAGAAATATTTCTCTCCTGTCGTCATTTATTTATTTATTTAGGGCCATCATAAAGGCTTATTTTATTTATTTATTTATATTTGGGATTCATGGAGGGTACAAAGAATTAGGTTACACTGCTTGCATTTGTTAGATAAAGTCCTTCTTATAATTGTGTCCCGCCCAGAAGAGATGTGCCATACACCATGACTCCCCATCCCCCTCCCTTCTTCCCTCTCCCCACCTGCTCATTTCCCTATACCACCACCCTTAGTGTATTAGCTCATCTACTGCCTTCATATTAGAATTGAGAACACTAAATTCTTTTTTTTCCATTCTTATGCTTTACCAAGGATAATGTGTTCCACCTCCATTCAGGTTAATACAAAAGATGTAAAATTTCCATCTTTTTTAATGGATAAATTGTATTCCATGGCATATACACCCCAGCTTGTTAATCCATTCCTGGGTTGGTGGGCATTTAGGCCATTTCCACATTTTGGTGATTGTAAGTTGAGCTTTGATAAACAGTCTAGTGCAAATGTCTTTATGATAAAGAAATTTTATTTCTTCCAGGTAGATGCTAGTAATGGGACTGTGGGATCAAATGGGAGGTCTAATTTGAGTTCCTTGAGGAGTCTCCATACTTCCTTCCAAAAAGGTTGCACTAGTTTGTAGTACCACCAGCAGTGAGAAAGTGTTCCCTTCTCTCCACATCCATCCCTGCATCTGCAGCTTTAATACTTTGTGATGTAGCAATGTTTTCTGATTTCAGGAGACAGATTTATTTCCTTGAACTTGAAAGTAGCAGGCACTAACATATAGCATTGTTTTTTCAAGCATGTACATGGTGCCATTATTTTATACCATATACACCTGATATCTATATAACTACTGAATGACATCTTTCTTTAAATTGACTTGCTTTTATTTTGCCTGTAATATCCCTGCCATATATGAAAAAAAAAGACAATTCATCATAATTCAAATCAAAATATTTAAGAACATGTTAATGTTAAAAGAATAATTATTTTTATAGCTTTAATAATGATTTTACCCTTGAATTCTCATGTCATAGACAAGCACAATTTAAAAATCAGAGACTTAGGTGCAAATCCAAGACCTTTCAAATTCAAGTTGGAAGATTTTAAATAAATTTTTTGAACTTTAGTTTCTTCAAAAGTGAAACAGGGGCTCTGCGCCTGTGGCTCAGTCGGCTAAGGCGCCAGCCACATACACCTAAGGTGGCGGGTTCGAATCCCCAGCCCGGGCCCGCCAAACAACAATGATGGCTGCAACCAAAAAATGGCCGGGCCTTGTGGCAGGGACCTGTGGTCCCAGCTACTTGGGAGGCGGAGGCAGGAGACTCGCTTGAACCCAGGAGTTGGAGGTTGCTATGAGCTGTGATGCCATGGCACTCTACCCACGGGGATAGCTTGAGGCTCCGTCTCCAAAAAAAAAAAAAAAAAGTGAAACAGGAATATACTTTGGTATACATATATATGCCTTGATTCAGCCAAAGGGCTAAACTGGCAAAGGAGAGAAATTCAGAATGAATTACTTTCCTCTTGTGTTTTTAGCCCTGCTTATTGTCTGGGGCAGAGAACCAAGCTTACAAAAGCAATCCTGCCATACCTACTGGAAAACATGTTAAAACATTCATAGGACTATACCCAAAAGACTCATCAAAAAATATTTGCTGTGCAAAAGCAACAATTAAGACCTTAAAATGTCTCATTGTCATCGTGGCCATTTATAAGAGGCGCTTATTAAAGTTGTAAATACTTAGTGTGGTTGCAACAAGAGAAATGTTTTTAAAGACTAGACACAGAGGAGGTGTGAGAGCCTTTTCACTGTTGTGTTTCAATTGTAAATGAATATTTTTTCTGGGCCTCATGTTTGTGGTGCAAACAAGCCTAGCTCTTAAGTCTTTTACTCCAATACGCAGTGAGCTGTATTTAAGGAGCTTTAATATCCTTAAAGCTTCAAAGCTTGTTCTTAAAGCTTTGCACTAGATTGAGCTTGGCGGCTGGTCCAAAGTAAACTTTACATATTCTATATAAAACGTGTGCTCAATTTACCCCTACACACTGCTGAACATCCTTCCCATCTGATGTTTGCATTTTATCCAATATAGCCCTTTCCCGAGCCTTTATACTGGTCTTTGCCAATGATGCAGTAGTTTGTAAGGACACAAGAAACTTCCTATTTCTATTGTGGATAATTTGATACCTAGAAAAGAGTTATATTACAATAGACTTGCCCTGGATTCACAAAGCATAGTTTTTTTCTCTTGAGGGTTATTGTAGGAGATGGAGCACCACACTTATAGGAATAGTCACTGGTTCTTGAGGGAGGCTCTGGGAATGGGGCAATCTCCTGGCTGGCATGGAGATGTTTTTCAGCCCGGAGACAAGCAACTGAGTGCTCTAACAAGATAAGATTGGGCGCTTGTTAGTAAGCAGGTGTTGGACTTAGAACATTTGTGGTGCATCAGGGTGGGAGTTGAGCCTGTGGGGAAAGAGCACGTAGAGATCATTAAGCATATGGTCCTTGTACGTAGGGCCCCCCTACACCTGTTGTATCATTTCAATAAAAGGCCAGGATGGAAGTTACTCCAGGCTCTCCTGCACCGATGGGGAGCCTTACCTCTTGCAAGCTTATACTTTCAATCCGTGTACTGGCTCTTTCCAGCGTGGGGTGCTGGTGACCACAGCGGCCCCAATAATTAGTTTCCTCATATTTGTAAATAAGTAACCCTCCAAATGTAATCAAAAAGCCTTCCTTTTTGTTCTGATTCGTTTTCTTACTCTTCACAGCAAGCTGGATTCTGAATGTCAACTTAATTGCCAAAATCATGGCTCTGTTAATATTTTCTGTCTGGTAAGTTACATCCATCAGAGTCAACTGAATTCACAAGCCTTTCTAGATGAACTCTGGAAGAAAATAGCTCCTGGCAATTAAAAAAAAAAAAGATAATTTGTAATCATCATATATTGACTAAGGTCAGTCATAATATTTATAAATAACCATAGAAACACATGACTAACAGGATCTACACAGTGGCTTCCAAACCTTCCAACACCAGAGGAGTCACATAACACTTATAATCTGAAATGCCAGGTGATGGCAACTATTACTTATGTGAAGATAGAGAAACTAGACCTGCTGGAATGATCCCTGAATGGGCTGCTTTCAGAGTCCCATTCTCACCGGGTTCTGATGGCTGATGATCAATGAAACCTCAGTCCAAACATGCCTGCTGAGTTGGGAAAAGGGATTTCAGACACAGTTAAAATATTTAAAACAGAACTATTTTATATTCCCTCTTATAAGATAGCAGAGACCACCATTGCACCTAGAATGGAAGCCATTCATTCAGGATCAAATGGAATGTAGCATTGTCTTGAATAACTAATCAAACCAATGCCATGTGGACATCCTGTCACCAGACAGCCATGGAGCCAAGTGTCAGGGGCTGGGTGCTATTTGAAAAAGTTGTTTCTGCCTAATTAAGCTTGACCTATGAAGTCATGCTGGAAAATGCATTGTCCCACATCATTTACCCAAGGATGACTTAAGGGGGCTGGAAATAAGGATTATCTGGCACTGGAAGAGGATGAATGCCCCATGATCAGAAACATTAAAATTCGTGCTTATTTTGATGCCCTGAAGAGATCTTATTTGTCTCAATTTTATTTTAATCAACCCATTTCCCCATTAAGTTTCACATATCCTGCCTTCTAATTTAAGTATTGAGAATGTGGCAGTGAACACAAACAATGGTCCTGTCTTGAATAGATAAGTTAGTTGTCTCAGATAATTGGCCTTTTTGACAGACAATACAAAATGTATTAGTGAAGTGTGCACTTAATTAATGTCGGTCTAAGGGTTACTTTGGAAATACCTACTTATGAATAAGATGCCAAATTAGAATTGTTATTTTTTAAAATTTTAGTCTTTTACAACAAAGTAATTCTCTTTGAGATGTGTAGACTCATTTACCATTAGATAGATGCTCTGTGTTTCAGGCATAGTTGATTAAAATTTAAACATTATATATGTGTATATTACTCAAGGATGGGAGTTTGGAATCTGAATCTTAGTAGGTTCCTAATATAACAATGGGAAAACACTAAATGAATGTTAGGTAACATTACACAAAATGGATCTTTTCCATTGCTTTTAGAATGACTTCTCTGAGCCTAGTTTTTAATTTGATACATCTAAGAACTTTAACTTGGAGACTAAATTGGTACTGCTATTTAATTTAGGATCTTTCAAAGTCAGAAGCAATGGATGTAACACACCTGTGTGTGTGTGCGCGCACACACGTGAATGCATTTGTATTTATATACACGTTTGTTTCCTGAAATGTTTGGGAATAAGCTGTGGATATGATTTCCCCTTACTCGTAAACGCTGCTGTGTGTGTTCCCTATAAACAAGGACGTTCTCTTATAACTACAGCATAATTATCAAAAGCTTGAAAGTCAAGATGTGTCCAATAACATCATTTCAGTTGTACACCTCTTCAGATTGTGCCAATTGCTCTAAGTGTTGTTATTGTTACTATTATTCTTGTTTTTGGCCCAGGATCCAGTTTAAGACCCTGTACTATCATGTCTCCGGTGACAGTTCATCTGAAGCTAATGTAGAACCTTCCTGGTCCTTTACAACTCCAACATCTCTGAAAAACACAGGATGGTCACTTTGCAAAATGTCCTTGATCTAGGCCTACTGTTTGGTTATAATCAGGTTCAGGCTGCTGGGAATACCACAAAATCAATGCTGAGTCCCTCTCTAGCCATTGTATCTAGAGAAGGGATTTTGAAACTAGAAACCAAAACCATCAGGCAGTGTGATCTGGGGAAAGTTATGTAACATGTCTGAACTTCGGTTTCTTCATTGTAAAATGGCAATAGTAATATGAACTTCAAAATGTTGTTAGGACATGATATAATAAGGTAACTTACTTAGCTCAATGTCTGGCACGGATGAATTGCTCAGCAAACGTTAGTTGTTATTGCACCCATCTTAGAATTTGGAAATAATTAGGTCTTCAAAAATTATGGTAGTTACACAGGTTTCTTAGCCCCTCACAAGGAAAGCAGCAGGACCCTTGTGATTTGTTGTTAGCGTTGGCTAAACACTTGGGAGGAGGCAGGGGTGGTTGTAATTGCTGTTTCATGTGAGGTTTGGGATTAACTGAATCATTCAGTTCGTCAGACTAAACCTGTCCATGATAACTCATGGAAACTTGGACTTCGAGTTAGAATCCAGTGACACAGTCAATGTAAAATCCATTTCCCACCCGGCATCTGTAAGCCCAGCTGGGATGAAGGGAAGGGCCTGGAGGTCTGACTACTGCAGGGACGACTGAAAGATGTGACACACACCACACGCCTGACCCCATTGGTCTCATCCAGAGGAATTTATACTTATTTCATTTTTTAAGAGGTGAATTGTCTTCTGAAGAGGCCGTTTTAGTCTATGCTGCCTTTTTTTTTTTAATGCATTTTTTTTTTATCAGTTCAGGGTCAAAAATAAATTAAGCAGAAGGTACAGAGATTCTCCGTAGATCCCTGGCCTCCACATTTGCATAGACTCTCCCTCTACAAAAGTCCTGGATCAGAGTGATAGGTATGTTGTAATATATGAACCTCGATCAACACATCATTATCACCCACAGCCTGTCACTTATATTAGGGTTCACTTTGGTTATCTTGCATTATATGGGCTTTGACAAATGCATAGTGGATTATATCCACTGCTTTATTATTTTACGGAGTCGTTTCACCACCCCTAAAATCTTGTGTGCTTCATCTGTTAATCTCCCCCTCCCCTCAACCTCTAGAAACCACTGATCCTTTTACTGTCTCCATAGTTTTGCCTTTTCCGGGCTGCCATACAGGTGGAAGCATTTCCAGAAGCAGGATGCAGCCTTTCCAGACTGGCTTCTTTCACTCAGTAGCATGAATTGAAGTTTCCCTCCTGTCTTTTCATGGCTTCATAGCTCATTTCTTTTTAGTGCTGAGTAATCTTCCGTCTTCTGGATTCACCAGTTTATCTATACATTTATCTACAAGAAGGGCATCTTGGTTGCTTCCAACTTTTGGAAATTATGAATAAAGATGCTATAAACATTTATAGGACAGTTTTTGTGTGGAGCATAACTTGTTTTGGTAAACACCAAGGGGTACAATTGCTGGAGTATATGGTAAGGATATGTTTTCTTTTATGAGAAACTATCAAGTTATTTTCCAAAGTGGCTACACCGTTTTTCCTTCCTACCAGCAGTGGATGAGAATTCTGCTTGCTCCACGTGCTTCCCCGGGAGGTGTCAGTGCTTTAGATTTCCACAGTTCTAATAGGCATGTAGAGGTAACCTATTGGCGTTTTAATTTGCAATTCTCTAATGACACATGATATTGAGCATCTGAAAAATTTTGATGAATTATACTTTCATTTAGTTCAAAATATTAATGAAATTTTCATGGTATTTCTTCTTTGACCCAGGTATTAATTAGGAATATGTTGTTTAGTCTCCAAGTATTTGGGAGACTACATCCTTTCTCTATCTGTCTATTAGTGACTTCTAGTTTATTTACGTTGTAATCTAAAAGTAATCATTGCATGCTGTCTTTTCTTTTAAATTTACTAAGGTGTGATTTGTAGGTCAGAATGTGGTCTATCTTGGTGAGGGTTGTTTATAAGCTTCAGAGGAATGTGTCTTCTGCCTTATTGGTGAAATAATTTATAGATATTCATTATATCCAGTTGATTTATGATGTTGTTGAGTTTAACTCATGTCCTTACTGACTTTCTGCCTCTTGGATGTATGCATTTCTGATAGAAGAATCCTAAAGTTTTCAACTACAATAGTGAATTCCTCTTTCTCCTAGAGGGTTTATCTAATGTTGCCTCATTTATTTTGATATTCTGTTGTTATGCATAAGCACACTGAGGATTCTTATGACCTTTTGGAGAATTTACGTTTTCACATTATGCAATGGCATTCTTTATCCCTGATAACTGTTCTTACTCTGCAATCGGCTTTTTTTTTTTTTCTGAAAATAATATAGTTACACCTGCTTTCTTTGGATCAATGTTAGCATGGTACAACTTTCTCCATACAGTTGTTTTTACCTGTATATGTCTGCATAGTTCATGTGGGTTTCTTACAGACAACATATAGTTTGAGCTTGGGTTTTTTATTCACTTCTCTTCACTTATACATAAACATATATATGTGTACACATCTAAACATATATAATTCTATGTGTTGTCACTATCATTATTTTGAACAATCTTATTCATTTATTTATTTATTTATTTATTTATTTTTGAGACAGAGCCTCAAGCTGTCGCTCTGGGTAGAGTGCTGTGGCAGCACAGCTCACAGCAACCTCCAACTCCTGGGCTCAAGCAAGTCTCCTGTCTCCGCCTCCCTGGGACCACAGGTGCCCGCCACAACGCCTGGCTATTTTTTGGTTGCAACCATCATTGTTGTTTGGCGGGCCTGGGCTGCATTCGAACCCGCCACCTTAGGTGTATGTGGCTGGCGCCTTAGCCACTTGAGCCACAGGTGCCGAGCTAATCTTATTGTTAAATCAATTAAAAATAGGAAAAATAAAAGTTTTAATTTCGCCTACACTTCTTCCTTCTCTGATGCTTTTGTTTCTTTATGTGGAACTGAATTTCTGATCTACATCATTTGCTTTTTCTATGAAGAACTCTTTTAACATTTATTGCCAGGCAGGTCTACTGACAATACATTGTCTCAATGTATTTTGTCCCCCCATAATCTTTATTTCTTCTTCGCTTTTGAAGAATTATTTCATGGTACTGAATTCAGGTTGATTTTTTGCTCCTCTCAACACTAAATGCCTTCATGCACTCTCTTCTTGCTTGCATGGTTTGTGAGGGGAAGTCAGATGGAATTCTTCTATACTTAAGGTATTTTTCCCTCTGGCTTCTTCTTAATTTTTTTTAAATTTCATATTAATGTGAGAGTACAAATGTTTAGATTACATTGTTTTCCTTTCTAAGGTAAAGTTTAGGTTGTAGTTGAGTCCTTCATTCTTCTTAGTAAAGTACCCTCTGTTTTCTTTCAAGATTTTTCTTTCTTTTAAATCCTTTATTTTCTGCAGTTTGAAGATGACATACCTCGGTGGAACTTTTTCGGCATTTATCCTGCTTGGTGTTCACTGAGCTTTCCAGATCTGTGGTTTGACGTCTGGGATGAATTGGAAAATATTCTTAGTCACCATTGGTTCTAGTGTTTCTTCTGGCCCTTTTGTGCCTTTCCTTCTAATACTCACATGATGTGTATGTTACATCTTTTGTAATTTCCCACAGTTCTTAGGTATTCTTTTCCCCATTGTGCCTTTCCAATTTGAGAGACAGCTCTTTGCTTGTTACTCACTTCTCTGATGGATCTAAAAAGACTCGTTGATTCTTCAGTTTGTGCAGCTTTTGAATTTTTGTTAAGATAGAGTAAGGACTTCCAATTTTTTTTTTTTTACTTCCAAAATTTTTATGTGCTCTATTAGAAATCACAGTCCAAACCTTGAATGAATCTCTTTCTCATCGTTCCATTTTTGATGTCTGAAGTCTGTCGTATTATTTTTTTATCAATGTAATAGGACCAGACAGATTATTCATGAAGACAAATGCACTTTTAAGCTTCTTTATTCATTGCTCCTTTATTAGGCTATTTATAGTTTTGATTTTTGTAGTAGAGAGGAATACAAATATGTAAGGAACACTAATTTATGAGTAAAAACGAAGGTTGCATAGCTCTTGCAGCCATAAAGTCCCATTTTTGACAAAAATTTGCATTTAGTAAAGAACGTTTCATATCAAGAAATAATCTTTTTGAACGCTTTTCTTGATTCTATCCCATTTCTTTGCTATCCCTTTCAGGGATAGCTCTTGAAACCTTTGTCCATGGCTGTGACCATCTCTTCTTTGCCTTTCATTTTATTCTTCCCATTTTCCTGAAACAACTCTTGTTTAGAATCATTAGTAACCTTAATTTTATCAAATAGTATGGCCATTTTTCTTTTGTCTTCACCAAATGTCAGCAATATTTGACCCAGTGGTCTACTACTTATTTCCCTACTTACTCTTTAGCCAATTAAGTAACAGATCTTGCAGTCCCCAAAGCTCTAAGATCAATGAGAGCAACTGTTAAACCATCTCTATTTTTAAAGTGCAGAATGAAACTATATACAGATGCTTAATAAATATTTAATGCCTGAAATTCCAGAGCACTATAGAAAAAAACATCATATTTACTTACCATCTTTATTTCACATTTATTTCACATACTGTATTTCTTTCTCCCCCCCCCCCCTTTTTGCCGGGGCTGGGTTTGAACCTGCCACCTCCAGCGTATGGGGCTGGCACCCTACCCTTTTGAGCCATAGGTGCCGCTCCACACACTGTATTTCTGATGAAACTCTCTGAGATAACAAGTAGCTTATCTAGGAAATGGAAAGAAAGCTAACACTGTATTTCTGGCACTGTTCTAGCGCCTTGTATGAATCAAGCCATTTAATTCTCTGCATACTTATGAAAGACCTATGGTTAAAGGTTTAGATATGTTTAGAATTTTTAACAAGGTCGCACACTCGTGGGAATTAAAATAAAATATTAAGTTCTTCAGATGACTGAGGATGGATGGACCTCAGTCCATGATGCACCATCTCTTGGGCAAGCAGATCACAAGAAAACCTTAAAATGAAGTTGGTAGGCTGATTACATCTGTAATCCTAGCACTCTGGGAGGCTGAGGCAAGTGAATTGGTTGAGCTCAGGCGTTTGAGACCAGCCTGAGCAAGAGTAAGACCCTGTCTCCAAAAAATAGACAGGGGTTGTGGCTGGTGAATGAGTTGCTGGCCACATGGAGGAAGGAGGTAAGTCAAAACCTCACTATGCCCTATTCTTATAGCAATATTTTACAAAATTTGCACTTTTTTTTTCTGTTAACACTTTAGCAATTGGAAGATGTCATAGTTGAATATATAGAGGAAATCTGAACAATGAAAGAAAAAATAAAATAAAAACAATTAAACAGAATCTGAAAGACTTATGGGACTATAGTGAAAGATCCAAATTTGAGTCATAAGGATTCCATAAGGAGAGGAGAGAGAGGGCAAGAGTGAAAAAGTAATTTTTGCAAAATTTGGAAAAGCATAGAGACTCAAGAAATCTATACTAACTAGTTTGATGTAAACACTCCAAATTGTATAAAAAAAACACATTCTGCCCCACATATGCATAAACGTATTCATCATCTATGTGTATATGACTTAATAAAAGGGAATAAAAAAGAAGTTTAGTAAAATCCAAACAGAATAAACCTAAAAACGTCCATAACATGAAATGCCTTAACTATACTTAACAGAATTTAAAAAAATCTTGAAAGCCACTAGAGGTCACATTTTTACCTATAGGTGAAAAAATATATTGTGATGAAAACAAATTTCTCTAAAGAAAACACAGAGCTCAAGAGGAAGTCTGAGAATTAAGACATTCTCAGATGAATAAAAACTGAGAAGAACATTTGTCATCAACAGACTCATCCTTAAAATAAAGGCTACGTTGGTTTTTTTTTTTTTTTAACAGAAAGGAGATGATAAAAGAAGCAGTCTTAAAAAGTCAGGATTTTAAAAGAGTATGGTAAAGAAAAATATGGGTAACTTATTACAATACGCTTCCCTACTTCTCTTGAGTTTTCTAAATTATAGCTGATACAGATTATACAGATATAACACTAATTGGTGCATTTCTTTTTCTTTCTTTCTTTCTTTTTTTTTTACAGTTTTGGCTGGAGCTGGTGCCCTACTTCTTGAGCCACAGGCACCACCATAATTGGTGCATTTCTAAATGTATATAAAGAAAATATTTTAAAACATTTTGTTATAAATATGGAAGAAAGGATATGAGAGTAGATAGCCTATCTGTATTAACTCAAGCTGGTAAAATGAGGGCTCAGTAGACTGTGATATAACAAAAAGTTATAGTCAAAGAGATATATTTTAAAACACATTAGATAAACAAAATTAGAATTCTAAGCATGGTCTAGTGATACACAGGAAAAAATCAGAGAAGTGAAAAACAGAGACAATGCACAGAAAACAAAAAATACAAAGGTGAAATTTAGGCCTAGCATATCAACAATTATGGAAATTTCCATTAATCTACATCAGGCGTCCTCAGACTATGGCCCACAGGCCACGTGCTGCCCACCTAGGACATTTATCCAGCCTGCTGGGCGTTTTTGCTGCTCCTGTCTGTCTTGCTTAGCAGCCAACTTGGTCAGGGGCCCGCAGTCCGGCCCTTCAATGGTCTGAGGGACAGTGAACTGGCCCCCTGTTTAAAAAGTTTGAGGACCCCTGATCTAAGTGTTATTTAAATTACAATGATTATTTTACTTGATTAAAAGCAAGACAAATTACATGTTCTTTTTAAGAAATGTACTTCAAATAAAATTAAATAGGTAGGTTGAAAGTAACAGGATAGATAAAAGGTACATTGTGCCAGGCTCTGTGCCTGTAGCTCAGTGGCTAGGGTGCCAGCCACATACACCGGAGTTGGCAGGTTCCAATCCAGCCTGGGCTTGCCAAACAACGATGACAATTACAACCAAAAAAAAAAAGCCGGGCATTGTGGGGGATGCCTGTAGTCCCAGCTACTTGGGAGGCTAAGGCAAGATAATTCCTTAAGCCCAAGAGTTGGAGGTTGCTGTGAGCTGTGACACCATAGCACTCTATCAAGGGTGAAACATCAATCAAAGGAAAACAGGAATAGTTATATCACTATCAGATGAAGTAGACTTTAGAGCAAAGAAAAATACCAGAGACAGAGAGGTACATTATTATGATAAAATAATCAATCTACCATGAGGACACAACAATCCTAAATGTGATGCACTAAAGAAATAAAAGTAAAATGATAAAAACTTAAAGTAATATAGACAGCATGAAAAAGAGAAATACACAAGCTTACAATTGTAGTTGGAGACTTCATCACCCCCCGCCCAAGAATTTATAAAACAATTTGACAGATATCAGCAAGGATAGAGAATTAAAAATTTTTGTGGAGTTTTTAAGTTTTTCTAGGTATAAGATCATATTACTGGTAAACAGTAATAGTTTGACTTCCCATATTAATAATCTTGCAGTGAAATTAAGTGAAATAAATGTTATTTTAAAAAGTCCCCTGTTAGTTAAAGCCAGCTTTTGCAATAAATGAGTTGCCAAAAGTTTTTTTTTGAGTTTCGTACTTTTTGAATCTGGGAATTACAGATAAGGACTGTCTCAATAACTAGCCTTGTTTCTTACTTCTATTTCTCTTTCTGTTTTGAAAAATATTTAATTGTCTTTTATGTGAAAAATCTTCATGCTAGGCACTCCAGGTGATGAAAATGAGGAAAAAATGTCTGCCTTCAAAGATACTTTTTTTTTCTTTAAAGGAAATAATAGATAGAAATACCATAAGGACAGAATGAAAGAAGGGTATGGAGGAAGGATGTTAGCAGATTGAAGGCTGTGTAAACATCTGCTTGGTGTCAGGATTTGGTTTGGAGAGTTGTTATGGTGTAAATGACCTGCTGATAAGTCCTTCTGGGTCTCACTTATTTCAATGCCCTACATAGATTTGGGTATGGGCTATTGAGATGGTTTATTAAAAAACCTATGTTATATGTGTGGATGATGTGGGATTCTTTTTCTCATGAGTCCTTAATTCTCCCTGTACTGGCTATCTATCTATTTCTCATTACTCTCTGCATCACTGATCTGTCTGCTATCTTACCACTTCATTGCATTGTCTTTATTATCTATTGCTGTAAATAGAAAAAATAAAATTGCAATAACATTTTAGCACTCTTTGACAATTCAAGTTTATTGCTCACATGTCTGGATTCACCTGGGAGTTTGCAGGGTGGCTTTGCTGAACTACACTGCACTAGGGTTGCCCGGCTGTTGTCCGATCCAGACTCTTTTAGCTCAGGGACCTGTGCGGTTAGAACAACTTGGGTCTGCTTCATATATCTCATCTTCCAACAAGCTACCTTGGGCATTTTCTTTTCTTTTTTTATTTTTGGGGATTCATAGAGGGTACAAGCTATGTCACACACTAAGACACCGGCATTTTCTTATGCTCATGGTAGAAGCAGTATGAAGCAAGCCCCAATGAATAAACTCATTTCAAGATTCCACGAATGTTACACCTGCTAACACCTCACTGGCCTGTGTAAGTTATAGGACTGAGCCAAAGTCCAGAGATAAAACAAGTCAAGACCTCTTCAGGTGGAGGTCCTAGCAAGGTTACATGGCAAAGGATGTGGGTACAGTGGGTATAGGAGAGGGGTGGAGAATTTAGATAATCCTTTCTATCTTCAACGGTCCTCTCCAGACTTCCTTGCTTAACATTCATGGAACATTTTAACATGTTGACATGGTTACTACTTTTTTTTTTTTTTTGAGGCAAAGTCTCACTCTGTCACTCTGGGTAGAGAGCTGAGCATCATAGCTCAATGCAACCTCAAACCCAGGAGTTTGAGTGATCTTCTTGCCTCAACCTCCTGAGTAGCTGGGACTATAGGCACCCGCCACAGTGCCTGGCTAGTTTTTCTCTTTTTAGTAGAGACAGGGTCTTGCTTTTGCTCAAGCCAATCTCAAACCCCTGAGCTCAAGCAAACCACCTGCCTCAGCCTCCCAGAGTGCTAGGATTATAGGCGTGACCCACTACCTTGACCTAATTTGTTTACAATTCACTCCATGCAAACTCTGTCCTGGAAATCTTGAATCATTTTCTAATTCTGTCCACACGCTAAAATTGTTCATGACATTCCCTTTGCTTAGAGTATTCTTTCCATATTCCTATTAGTCTTTTAAACTCTGTTTTAAATAATATCATGTACCAGCACTCCCTGTGTATAACGATTATTTATCTGTGATGCCACATGCTAATCAACAAATCAAAGGCACAATGAGTGTCTGTCTTATCTCCGTACAATAAACTGTGCTTTGGACAAATAGGGTTTTAAGACGAGCATGGCTAATTTTATGAATAGGAAGCCTTGCCGAAAGGTATACAATTCATAAGAGAAGTAGCAAAAATTCGAACTAGATTGAACAATTTTTAAATTTCTTTTATGAGTAAAAAATGAAAATCTGCAGAAGAAGATACATTTGAATATTTAGTCAGGGCTTAGATCATAACCCACAGAGCCTGGAACATAAAGGTGGGAATATCATAGAAGCCAGTACAACTTACACTCAAATCTAAATAAATTTACTTTATTATTTTTTGTAAATTTAGGCAGGTTATGAACTTTCTAAGGATGTAATTTTTCTCACCTTTTATATATTTACTGTGGAAATTAAATGAGGCATTTAATCATATATACATTTATATAAATTACATTAAAACAAAATGCATATATATACAGTTTTTTTGAGGCAACTGATATATAATAGGCATTCAGAAATGTTAGTTTATAATTCCTTCTCTTCCTTCAAAGGAATAGAAGCAAAATAGCATAAGTTAACTTAGAATTTAATGTTTCCTTTAGCAATCTCACGTCGTCAGCATGAATCACTTTTGACCTAGTTCCCAAGGCCATCATTCCTCTAATGACAGATCATTGGAGTATCTTGTGGCTCCCACATAGAGTGAGGCACCTGCACCTCTGACCACCAGTGATGTTTCCCAGTGATGATCAGCTCATGTAACATCCTCTGTCTGAAGTCTCTGTCTCACGGTCCAGATAGTTGGCAAAACAAAGTCTGAAAACCCTCTGAAAGCTTTGTGTGCCATCTGGAGATGTGCTGATGTTTGATGTCCTGATCCAACCCACCAAAGACCTTGTGGGGAAACCATGAGTCTGTGCTATTGTCTGCACGGAATTCAAATGCCTTGCCCTTGGGCCAAAATAACCTGGCAGATTCAGAAGCCAGAAAAAATAAACTAATGGTGGCTCCAAAGCGACCTTAAACCCACCCTGTACCTTGTTCTGACATTGATCTGCTACCCAGAGGTTTGTTGCTAGTCTTGTAGAGACTCAAAACAACCCCCTCATGGCTCCATGAAAATGATTTATGTGCAGTAGAGGAATATCACAATACCGGTTCTGTGGTCAAAGAGAAGTGAATTGTTAACCTGGGTGCTTTGGGTTTTGGTTTGTCAATTATGTAAAGAAGCTCCCTGCAGTATACTTGTCCCTCAAATATGAAACACCTGGCACTCGGCCACATCCTGTAGAGTCGAGATCTTGCTTTTGATTTGAAAAGCAGCATCATAGTTGGGTTTCCACTTAAGAGACTTTCAGCTGCTTTTGCACGGCCTGAAGTTGAACAAAAATATGTTTTACCAGGTGTCTTTCAAGCAACATTGCTCAGAAATCTGCCAGAGGAGCATGGAACGGATTTGCTCGTATGTGTAATCACGTTGGCCTCTCCAATCTCTAAAAACAAATAATAAAAATAGATAGACATAGTAAATCTATAATAAAGCAGTTCTTTATATAGTTATGAGAACAAGTTAAACTCGAATTTAGGCTTGAAGAAAGCAAAGAAGTTCTCATTTAATTAAGTCATACTGCATAATGAATGGAAGACTAGGAAGCAACATTACTCCAGGCGAATCTTACTTCTGCTAGAGTAAAAATAACAAGAAGCACCTCCTTGTGTAGATTCATGTGTGAGGGAGCTTGACAGAGTAGAAGAGATTACTAGGAGACTTAGCTCCTGGTTCTCCGAGATAGAGATTAGCACAGAGCATCTCATTAACTAGGAACACTTTTATAATGAACATTTGCAGATGTGAGTGAAAAGGAGCAGAATTGGGTAGAGAAATGCTACGATTTGAAGTTTGACCCCTCTAAAACTCATCCTGAAACTGAATCTGCAATGTGACAGTGCTGAGGTCTGGGACCTTTAAGACGTGATTGGGTCATATGGGCCTGTCTGCTCTCATGAATGGAGTGCCCTATTTGTGAATTAATAATAGATCAAGGTGTTATGAGTTACCATGGGAGTGGGGCTGTTGGCTTTATAGGCAGTAGAGAGAGCTAACATGCTCAGTTTTCTTACTATGTGATACGCTATGTTGCCTAGAGACTCTACAGAGTCCCCACAAGCAAGTCTTCACCCTCTGGCCCTGACAAGATATCAGTCCATGACCTTACACTTGTCAGTCTTCATAATTATAAGAAATACATTTCTTTATAAATGACAATGTTTGTCCAAGCATGGTGTTCGTGCCTGTAATCACAACACTTTGGGAAGATGAGGTAGAAGAATCATTTAAGTAAAACTCAAACTCCACAAAAAATAGGAAAAAAAACAACCGAGTGTGGTGGTATATGCCTTTAGTCTTAGCTATTGGGGAAGTTGAGGAGGATTTCTTGAGCCCAGGAATCTGCAGGTGCTATGAATTATGATTGTGCCACTGTACTCCAGCCTGGACAACAGAGCAAAACCCTGTCTCTTAAAAAAAATTACAGTTTTAGGTATTTTGTTACAGGCAATGGAAAATGAATGGACTAAGAGATGGGAGAATTATAATTCCAATGAATAAGTAGAGTGCTAGGACCAGGAGGAACCTTTGGAGTTGACCCAGTTGGGATTAGGAGAATGCATCTTTATAAATCTTTTTTGATCAGCCATTGGATTTAGTCTGCCCTGGAGGGAAGTATGACCTGGGACAAGATTGTTTTTTCAGGGGTGGTGCCTGTGGCTCAGAGGAGTAGGGCACCAGCCCCATATGCTAGAGGTGGTGGGTTCAAACCCAGCCCCTGCCAAAAACTGGAAAAAAAAAAAAAGATTGTTTTTTCAGGTGAAACAATCCCCAGGAAGAGGTAGGGGCAATAGAAACTGTTCTGTAGTAGTACTTCTAGCAAATGGAGGAATATGCCCTTCATTTCTAAAGGGTCCTTTAGACACCACAGGGTCTACCACAATACCATATCACTTAGTTATTTTTTTCTTACCACTTGAGTTTCTAGTCCTTAAGGTTTACTTGTAACACTGCCCAATTCCAAGTATTAAGAAATGATAAAAAGCACAAGATTCATAGGTAGGTTGGCTTTTTCAATTTTTATGAAATGATCCAAGACTATTACTTTAAATTAATTGAGTGTTCATATACTCGGAATTCAGCAAATACATGAGGTATTTGGGACATGTTGGTGAACAAGTCTCTGTGTTAATGGAGCTTACGAAATCCCACATGATTAATCCTATGAAGTACAATTGAAGTGGAGACAGTCTTGGCACATTTTAAAGAGCTCGTGTATGTGTTGTATACCATGCACGTGAAGACTTTAACCTCTATCAAACTCATGGTCTCTGTTTTTGGCTCTAAGTAATAATTGGCATCATCTTTCAGATTGAGCCTGTTGGGGCTTTTGACAAAATTTTCTGTCAATCCCTCTCCATTTATTCACACAAACCACCAAAATCCCCCACCTAATGTATGACACTACTTGGGATAATATTTAAAAATATAAAAGTTACCAAAAATGCTATCTATTAATACAGAAGCTCTATCCTAGAGTATTAATACTTTTCTGCCATAAGTTAAGTAAAAGATAATCGAATAAGAAATTGACCCTAGTGGGCTGTTGAACCACAGTGTACTCCAACTTACAGAAAGGTGAAAAGATTGAAAACACATAAGGTGGGCGGCATCTGTGGCTCAAAGGAGTAGGGTGCCAGCCCCATAAGCCAACGTTGGGAAGTTCAAACCCAGCCCCGGCCAAAAAAAAAAAAAAAAAAACTGCAAAAAAAAAAAAAAAAAGAAAATACATAAGGCAAGCCTCCCTATTCTTGACCTTAACTTATAAAAAATGTCCTTTGTAGAATGGCTTGTGGTTTGAGACCATAGGAGAATTGAAAGAAGGCCTTTGAAAACCAATGCAGTATTTCCTACTTTCCTTCATCAGATAATAATTATGTGGCATAAACATATTTGTAATTTGCAATGCAAAAAATCCAACCCTATATTTTTAAATTAAATTTGAAAGATGCCATGGAGCCCATGACTGTTATTTAACATTCCCTTCTTATTTTTGGAGTATTAAGTTGAGAAAATCCTTTGAAGGGAAGGGTTTTATCCATAAATAGAAAAAAGGCTCAAGAAATTAAGTCAACAGAGATTTTTTTGAATTAATTAATGATGCCATTCTCATATTCTTTTATCTTAAATGCTGAATCACCCTGGTCTAATTCCTCCTCATTGGATGGTGAGGAATTGGATGGACATCACTGGTTAGAACTCCTCTAAGCAGCAGGACTCTTAGTGGCTGCTCCGTCATTTTGCCCATGTTATGGCTCAAGGGTTTATTGACTAATGACAAAGCCATTGTCATTGACAACTGACAAAGTCATTATAACAAGTGAGTTCAATGCAAGTGGAGACCTCTTTTCATGGACACTCTTGATGACTAGTAATGTGTAACAGCTGTCCTTAAGATTAGTGACTTAAGACAACAACTACACATTGCTCATGATTTTGTTGGTCAGAGAGTTAGACTACATTCAGCAAAGGTCTAACCATAATATCTGGGAATGGTTAGACAAGTGGGAGCTGGACAGATCCGGAGTCACCTTTGTAGCAGACCATATAACTCAAGGGAAGGAGAAGTGAGAGTTAAGCTTTGAACATTCTGTAACTATAAGAAACACCTGTAACAGCTTGGCACTATAACACCTGGGTGGTAAGGGCATGGGGAAGGGATTTGGCTCTGGTTAACATGAGAGCACCCCAGGTGAGAACATCAGTGCTTGGCAGTCTCTACACCTGTGGTGCAAATAGCCCTGAGATCAGGGCTATAAGTAGCTGCAGGAACGGTTAGTCCTGGTTAGTTCATTCTTTCATGGTGTAACTTACTCTAAGTCTTTTGCTCCTCCTGCTCTATGAAGACTTTCTCTTCCTCGAAGACTGTGTCTCTCTCTCCTGCTAAGATGAATTGCCCTCCCTCCACCGAAGGGGAGTTAATCCCCAGCAAGGTAGTGCAGCGTCTGCGTCCAGATAGTAACACAGGCTGGGCCAGAGACCTGGTGTCCCAGCCCCAATACACCTTTATTCACATGTCTGAAGTGGGAGCTGGAAACTTCCAGAGGCACCTTTATTCCCAAGTCTGGCACATGGGCTGCACTGACTCTGGGACCTACCCGTTGGAGTACCTTATCAGTGGCTGCCCCACGCAGCTTGGTTTCCACAGGCGTGGCAGTCACAGGGTGATTGATACTTTGACAAGGCAGTTGAGGACTCCAAGCAGGCTTGCTCTACCAGACACAAGGACTTTTCATATTCCTACCTTGCAGTAACACAACTAACCCTTTACTCTATTGCTTGAAGCATTCACATGCTTGCCTGGATGCCAATGATGGGATCTACACTCGACCTCTCCACATGAAGAGTCCCAGTAGCCATGTTTAAATTTGTCCTCATAATTAAAGCTGCATACCTATTTGGGGCTGGGAAGGGGCCTCGGGGACCATTTTAAAAAACTACTACAGATACTCTAAATCAGAATTAGATAGCCATGAAAACATATTCTACATCATGTAATCTAGAAAGAGCGTTAGAATGTTAAGGGGTAGGGGAAGCACATAATGCAATCACTTTTTACCCTGATAGCAACCCTGTGAAGTAGTTCTCACCATACTAATTTTACAGTTTAGCCAAGTGAGGCCAAGTGAAGGCCAGGGACCTGAACAAATGGCTCCTATTCTCAGAGCCTGAGCTGGAATTGTGGTTCTCAAGGTCATATCTCCTGCTTTTCCACTCCAGCATTCTGAACTCTTCCTCTGACATCCTTCAGAAGGGTAGTAAAAAAAAAAAAAAAGAAAAAGAAACTATTTATGTGCAACCTGGATACAGTCATGTAAGTGGCAATTAAGTCATTTAGTGTGAGATATTCAATGTACTTGGCCTTGCAGTTTTCTCAACTCTGAACTGAAAAGATTTGCCATTTCTGAAGACCCCTGCAATATAACATAGAGGCGGCTTTTTGAGAAAAAGCTTCACTTGATAGGCAAATAAGATGGTGAATTCCTGCATTTCACTGTTACTCTGAAGTATTTCAGCAGAATTGCAGTTAGAGAAGAAACCTTTCAGCTGTGTTCAACATAGCCTTTCCCAGATCTCTTTAATCTTGAAGTATTTGCTTCCTCTCCCTCATCTAGCACTAGCCCCTACGGTTTAGCATAGAATACTTTGCTATGGACTACACTTTGGGTATAAAAAGCGTGGTGATTCTGAAGGTGCTCTTAAACTCTAACAAAGTTTTTCAAAGCTCTAATGTTATCTAAGATTTCACATCTACTTGGAAATTCAAATCAAAGTCAATGGACTAAAACTTCTTTAAAAAATTAATATTCCAATAGATGTAGGGAATACACATTAAATTACGTTAACATTGTTTATATCGTATTGTGGTGAAGTCTGGGCTTTTAGTGTACCCATCACCTGAATAGTGTCCGTGTACCCAATAATTTTACCTCCTCCTTTCTGTAAAGTCTCTAGTGTCCATTACACTATTCTGTGCGCCCCTGTGTAGTCATAGTTCAGCTCCCACTTACAAGTGAGGATATGTGCGTTTAATGTTCTGTTCCTGAGTTACTTCATTTAGAATAATGGCTTCCCGTTCCATCCAAGTTCATTCTTATGGCTGATAGTACTATATACACATGCATTTAGACCCACACACACACCATGGTCTTTTTTTTTTAATCCATCAGTTGATGGGCTCTTAGGTTGATAATATATCTTTGCAAATGCAAATTGTTTTGGAGTACATACATGTGGAAGGGTGGGTACCTTTTCAATATAATAATTATTTTTTCTTTGTATAGATAGCTAGTAGTGGGAGAGCAGGATCAAATGGTAGGTCTACTTTTAGTTCTTTGAGAAATCTTCATAGTGATTTCCATAGAGGTTTCGTACTGATTTACCTTACCAGCAACATTTTACAAGCATTCTCTTTTCACAGCATCCATACCAGCATCAATTGTTCATTGACTTTTTAATAATGGTCATTCTAATTGGAGTAAGATGCTTTCTCATTGTGGTCTTAGTTTGCATTTCTTTGATGATTAGTGATGTCTAGTATTCTTTCATTTTTTTTCCTTATGCATATTTTCTTTTGAAAAATAACTGGTCATGTAATTTGTCCACTTTTTAATAAGATTTATGTTTTCTTGTTAAGTTCTTTGTAGATTCTGTATAGCCTTTGTCAGATATATACTTTGTGAATATTTTCTGCCACCCTATAGATTGTCTATTTACTCTTTTGATTATTTATTTTGTGGTACAGAAGCTTTTTGGTTTAATTAAGTCTCATTTGTCTATATTTATTTTTGTTGCATTTGCATTTGGGGGTCTTAGCCATAAATTCTTTGCCTAGGCCAATGTCCAGAGGAGTTTTTTTTCTAAATTTTCTTCTAGAGTTTTATGGTTTCATATCTTATCTTTAAGTCTTTAATGCATCTTGAGTTAATTTTTGTTTATAATAAGATGTAGGGACCCAGTTTAATTCTTCTGCGTATGGCTATCCAATTTTCCCAGCACCACTTATTAAATAGGGTGTCTTTCCCCAGTACATGTTTTTGTTTGCTTTGTCAAAGATCAGGGGGTTGTAGGTACATGGTTTTATTTATGAATTCTCTATTCTGTTACATGGATCTATGAGTGTACTTGTATGCCATGCCAATATCATGCTTTTTTGTTTGTTTGTTTTGAGAGAAGTCTTATTATGTCACCCTCAGTAGAGTGCTGTGGTATCACAGCTCACAGCAACCTCAACCTCTTGGGCTTAAGCGATTCTCTTGCCTCAGTCTCCCAAAGAGTTGGGACTATAGGTGCATACTATAATGCCTGGCTATTTTTTGTTGCAGTTGTCATTGTTTATCAGGCCTCAGCCAGGCTCAAACCTGCCACCCTTGGTGTATGTGGCCAGCATCCCTACTCACTGAGGTACAGGTGCTAAGCCAGTATCATGCTTGTTTTATGTTTTTGTTGTTGTTGTTGTTGTTGTTACTATAGCCTTATAGTATAATTTGAAGTTAGGCAATATGATACCTCCAGTTTTATTCCTTTTACTTAGGATCACTTTAGCTATTCATTCTCTTTATTGATTTTATATAGTTTTATGATTATTTGTCCTAATACCAAATGCCACTGGTATTCTGATAAGAATTGATTTGAATCTGTAGATTGCTTTGGGCAGTGTGGTAATTTTAGTAGCATTGACTCTTTCGATCCATCAGCAAGGCACAGTCATTCACACCTGTAATGTCAGCACTTTGGAGGGATGAAGCAAAAGAATTACTTAAAGCCAAGAATTTCAGACAGTGAGACCCTCTCCTACACCAACAAAAAAGTTAGCCAGACATGGTGGTTTACTCCCAGCTACATGGGAGGCTGAGGTGGGAGGATTACTTGAACCTAGGAGTTTGAGGTTACTATGATCGAGACATGGCACTCCAGCCTGGGTGACAGAGTCAGACCTGTCTCTAAAACAAATGAATAAAATAATTTTTAGCTAAAAAAATCTTAATTGGCTATTTATCTTTAACATTTGATTTCAGCTATAGATAATTTTCCCATTTGTGCAAAATATAACACGTAAAAAACACACATCAACCTAACTATTTGACTATTTATTTATGATGTTTCCACAGACATTAGTCCCTAACCCAATAGTTCATGCTAAAGAGAATTTCACATTAAAACACAAGTGTGAAATGCTGTTTATAGCAAGTACTGATTATTTTCTGATAATACTGTAATAATGAGCATGGACTCCAGCTAAAGCAATTATTTACTATAGGTAAGGTGGATGATGGCTATAAGATGGGAATTTGAAGTACCAATAGGCAGTCATAATGTTAGACATTAATTTTATTTCGATTTATTTATGTATTTATGTATTCATGTATTTTTTTGAGACTTACTCTCATTATGTTGCCCTTGGTACAGTGCCAGAGCATCACAGCTCACAGCAACCTCAAACTCTTGGGTTTAAGCGATTCTCTTGTCTCAGCCTCCCTAGTAGCTGGGACTATAGGTGCCTGCCACGACACCTGGCTATTATTTTTGGGTTGCAGTTGTTGTTTAGCAGGCCTGGGCCAGGCTTGAACCCACCAGCCTCAGTGTATGTGGCTGGCACCCTACCTTCTGAGCTATGGCACCAAGCCATTTATATCAATTTAGATAGTGGTATGAGGAAATTTAACTGCAAGCTGCTGGTTACATTGTTTGCTTGAGGTAAGTGTTTCAATCATGGGATAATATCAAGCTACCAAAATGACATCACTGAAGTAGAGTTGGAATATGATAAGCAAAATTCTTTCTCAGAAGTCAATTGGAGCTAGTTCCAGTATATTCATGAATATAAGCTTCTTTTTGAAATATTTCTAGCAAATTAGGGCACTTCTTGAAAAAAGTGCATACTGCTGCAAAAAAAAAGCTTATCTGATGTTCGATTACTATAGAATCCCTGAAAGTTTCAAAATGGAGAATTTTTAGTTCTCCATCTTTATTCTTACTTTCCGTGATTGTTTTGGCCATTTGGAATTTCTTGCATTTTAATAAAAATTTTGGGATTAGTTTTTTAATTTCTGTACAAAAGGCATCTGGGAATTAGGTAGGGTTATACTGAATCTGTGGATCAACATAGGGAATGTTGCCATCTTAGCAATATTGTCTTCTGATCCATAAATATCAATGCTTTTCCATTTTTTTCCTTTTAATAATATAAATTAAATATTTTCCTTAATTTTTCTCAACAATGCTTTTTAGTTTTTATTGTGTATCATACCTCATTTGTTCCATTTAAAATCTAAGTACTTTTATTCTTTTTATACTATTATAAAAAGAATTGATTTCTTAATGTAATTTCCAGAACTTTCATTCAGTGTTTAAAAATAAGTTGCTCTTGGTGGCACCTGTGGCTCAGTGAGTAGGGTGCCAGTCCCATATATGGAGTCCCCCCAGCCCTGGCCAAACTGAAACAAAAAAATAGTTAGGCATTGTGGTGGGTGCCTGTAGTTCCAGCTACTCAGGAGGCTGAGGCAAGAGAATCACCTAAGCCCAAGAGCTGGAGGTTGCTGTGAGCTGTTAATACCACAGCACTCTACCAAGGTGACAAAGTGAGACTCTGTCTCTAAAAATAAATAAATAAATAAATAAATAAGTTGTTCTTTTGTCCTGTGAACTTGCTGAACTCAATTACTAGGTCTAATAACTTAGAGGGGATTCGTATTTTCTAATTTCTTTTGTGACCTTTTTTGCAAATGTTATCACTGGTTATTATTGAATGTTTTTCAATTTTTACATATTTGCAAATTTCTCAGATTTCCTCTGTAGTTGATTTCTAATTTAATTCCATGTTGTCAGAAAACATACTTTATATGGTGTCAGTCCTTTATAAACATATTGGTGCCTGTTTTGTGGAGTAGTATGTGGTCTGTCTTGGAGAATGTTCCTCATGCCTTGAGAAGCTCATTCTTCATGTGCTTGTTGCTGTTGGGCGAACTACTGTATGGGTATCTGTAAGGTCTTGGTGATTTACAGTACTGTTCAAGTATTCCAGTTCTTTGTTGATCTTTTGAATAGTTATTCTGTCCACTATAGGAAATGGGTTATTGAAGCCTCAAATTATTATTGTTGAATTATCTGTTTCTCCATTCAATTTTTTTCTGTTTTTAATTTTTTTTTTTGGCAATTTTTGGCCAGGGCTGGGTTTGAACCCACCACCTCCGGTACATGTGGCTGGCGCCTACTCCTTTGAGCTACAGGCATCAGCCATCTGTTTTTACTTGATGTGTTTTGAGACACTGCTAGGATCATATATATTTATAATGGTGGATTTCCTTGCTTTTTCATTATTATGAAAAGCCATTCTTTGTGTCTGGTAACAGTATGTATCTTAAAGATTATATTTTCTGATATTAGTATAGCTAATATTGTCATGAACCAGTGCCGGAAGGAGAGCAAACCAGAGTGGAATTGGGGAAATGGGGAAAATACAGCACAAGAGAAGACACGGAAACAAAGGATGGAGCTGGGAGGACTGACTGAGCTGATGGCTACAGCCAGCCCCAAAGCACAAAATCAGCTTTATTTCATAGTGTCTGTACAGGGTTGTTCAGGAGGGAAGCAACATAGACAAACTGGGGAAGTAGCATAAACAAAAGACATCGTTTTGGTCTTAGAGTACAGTATAACAATGTAAATGACTTTAATAAAAACAAACCATCTTGTGAATGGTTTCTGCTCAACTTCATTAACATATGACAAAAAGTAAGAAGGGTAAGATCAAGGATCTCAGCATAGTTGACAGCACAAAGGGAAAACTATGTGACTTAGTGGTTACTACTCAACTTTGTTAGCATATGACAAGGAGAAAGAAGGGAGAGATCTCTAGGGTCTCTGCATAGTTAACTTTAGAAAGAAAGGACTATGTGACTCTGGCAGAGGAAGCATGAAGAAAGGAAAACAGCTGTTCTGCAATGGAGGAGAAGCAGTTGGGGGTTCATTCTCTGAATGTTCCCCAGGTTATGAGGGCTCTGCCATCTCATAGCCCTCTCTCTACAACTATAGCTCTCTTTTGTTCACTATTTGAATGATATAAATTTTTTTTCATCCTTTCACTTTTAACTTATTTGTGTCTTTGAATCTAAAGACTTTGTGTTACTTATAGATAGTATGTACTCAGATCATACTTATTATGTCAAATGATTCTTTTTTCTAAATCTCTCTATTTTGAGTGGAATATTTAACCTATTCGCTTTTAGTATAATTATGGAAAAGGTAAGATTTACACTTGCCATTTGCTTTTTGTTTTACATATTTTTTTTTCTTCCTAAGTTCCTTTTACTGAATTCTTATGTGTTATATAGATATGATATAGTGTACCATTTTAATTTCTTGCTTTTTAAATTATATTTTGAGTTCTGTTCATGATTGTCCTAGGGTTAAATTTAGTGTCTTGACTCGAAACAATCTAGTTCTTAATAATACAAACATGAATATAATATTATACAAAAATTATGCTCCAGTAAATCCCCATACCCTTTGCTATCTTTTGAGCTATTATTGTCACATAAATTACATTTTTCTGTAAGGACCACTATTTTATAAGTATTGTTTTATGTAATTGTTTTTTAAAATTTGATGGGGGGAAAAAAGAGTTCACGTGAAAGTACTGTCTTCTATAATTAACTATGTAGTTAACTTTACCTGTACTTTTTGTTAACAACCTTTATTCTTCCCGCACTTTGAGGCTGTTCTGGTCTTTTCTGCCTCCACAGTTGTGATGAAAAGTCAACTAATAATTTTATTGAAAATTATTCATGACGAGTCACTATTTTCTTGCTGATTTCAAGATTCTTAGATTTGCATCTTGTCCATTCATCTATTCTGTGTGTAGGTGTGGATTGCTTGAAGTTCATTGAGGTTATTGGATGTGTAGGTTGTTTTCATAAAATTTAGAGAGTTTTTGATCATTATTTCTTCAAATCTAGTTGTTTTCACTTTTCTCATTTTCTGATTCTAGGACTCTCATTATATGTGTATGTTGGTGTGCTTCATGTTGTCCCATGGGTGTGTATAGCTTTACTTATTTTTCATTTAATTATTTCCCAGACCATATAATTTCTACTAATGTATGTTAAAGTCAGCTAATTCTTTTCCTCTAACATTTCAATTCAGTTTTTGAGCTTCTGAGTAAATATTTCATTCTAGTTATTAGTCTTATCACCATCAGTATTTTTATTTGGTTCATTTAAAACACAACTTCTATTTCTCTATTAATATTCTCTACTGTAACCCATCATAGTCATATTTTCCTTTAATTCTTTTTTTTTTTTAAATTTTAAAGTAAATTTATTTCAGGTTAATGTAAGGGTACAAGCATCCAGGTCAAAATATTGGATTTTTTTTTGAGGTAGAGTTCTTCTCATGGTTATTTCTCAGGATCTAGTTTTTCCATACAAAAAGTGTGCCACCCTCCCTCTCCCCATG
The DNA here is from genome assembly GCA_963574575.1 of Galagoides demidoff. Taxonomy (NCBI): domain Eukaryota; kingdom Metazoa; phylum Chordata; class Mammalia; order Primates; family Galagidae; genus Galagoides; species Galagoides demidoff. The sequence goes on from CAUYQV010036687.1 coordinate 63,768, forward strand.
CCTATTCAGTGAGAGTACCAACCCCCCTTCCCTTCTCTTGTCACCTCTTCCCTCAGCTTAAATTGAAATGAGTTTTTCTCCTATTTGGGCATGTATCGGATCATCTACAGGCTTCATATTAGTATTGAGTACATTGGATATTTGCTTTTCCATTCTTGTGATACTTTACTAAGAAGAATGTGTTTCAACTCCATTCAGGATATTAGAAGATGTGAAGTCAGCATCTTTTTTATAGCTGACTAGTGTTCCATGGTGTGCATGTACCACACGATTTGTTCATCCATTCTTAAGTAGATGGCCATTTAGGTTGTTTCTATATCCTAGTGGTTGTAAATTGAGTTGCAATAAACATTCTAGTGCAAATGTCCTTATCTAAAATGGTTATTTTTTCTTTTCCGTAGATGCCTAGTTAATTGGATTGTGGGATCACATGGAAGGTCTATTTTGAGTTCTTTTAGGGTTCTCCATACTTCTTTCCAAAGTGGCTGCATGAGTTTGCAGTCCCACCAACAGTGTAAAAGTGTTTGCCTCTTTCTACATCCTTACAAGCATCTGCAGCTTTGGCACTTGGTGATGTGGGCAAATCTGACTTGGGTTAGGTGATATCTCAGGGCAGTTTTGATGTACATTTTCTCTGATGACTAGGGATGATGGGCATTTTTTCCTGTGTTTGTTAGCCATTCATCCGTCTTCCTTACAGAAGGTTTTCATTCATGTCTCTTGCCCAGTGTTTCCTTTAATTCTTTAGACTTGGTTTACTTAGTCTTTTAATGTATTTAGAAAGGTTGATTTAAAGTTTTTATCTGTCTAATCCAACATCTGGGATCCCTCAGGGACTTTTTATGATGGCTACATTTTCCTCTTGAATTTAACAATCAGGTCTATTTCTTTGTATCTCTCATTATTTGTTGAAAAGAGAACATTTAAAAGAATATATTAGTATAACTCTAATATCCCATACATTTTCACCCATCCCCTCAGTTTATTGATATTGTTGCTGTTTTCTTTTTCTCTTGTGTTGCTGCTTTCTTGGAGTAATTCTTTAGATTCTGTATTATCTATAATGTGAGATCACTGAAATTTCTGGGAGATTTACTTTACAAGTTTTTGTTTTTATTCTTACTTTTAAGGCTTGGCTTCCTAGGGGTTACCACCTCATCAGTGATTTGTCAAAATACTTCTATAAATGCACTTTCTTTATGTCTTCTATACTTTGTTAAGGGGATCTGAAAATGAAAAGCCCACTTTAGGTTTACTTCCAGGTTATGTCTTCAAGGTCAACCAGGGGTGAACGTCTGACATCTTATGCTTTCCAGTGTTTTTACTGTACACCGTGCATGCAAAATCCCTGTTCGATCCCCAGGAATATGTTGGTGTTTTGAAAGTTCCCTTTGGTTCTCAAGTCTTCTAAAAGTTTGTTCTAATTTTTTTGTTCAGGATCTAGTTTTTCCTAACTCAAATCACTGCCTTATCATTTGCAATGTTGCTAAGCAGATTAGCAGATTGCCATTTTCACTGATTCCCATAGATAAGACCTTCCTCAAACCCCCTTGTTGAGCTGAGCTCTCAGTCAAATAAAACAGCCACACACAAGCCTGGAAATGGAGATTTTCCAGGAAGCTACTCATTTGGATAAAGTGTTGACCGTGCTTTGAACACAGGGTTCTATAATACAGCTCCAAAAGCTGCCAGTCCTTTCCTTTACTATGAAGCTGATGGCTTTTCATGGTTGCAGTGCTGCTGAGCTGGTGAGAAAGGGTGTGGTGGGAAATAGCCTCAAGTTAAATGCCACACAATCTGCTGTCTTACTGAGATTTAGTCATTTCTTTTGTAAGGCAATTTTGTTTGATGGTTTTGTTTAATTTTAAGAGTTCTAAAGTTATTGGTTTAATTGTTTTGTCAGTATTTTCATTGTATTTGTAGGGAAGCAGGTTCAAAGACTTCCTCACTTCCTCACTTCATAAACCTATCTAATCCTGACTTTTTAAACTCTGGGGTGATGTGCACTGGTATCATCTTTTTATTTTATTTTATTATCCTTTATTATCCTGGGATTTTCCAACTTAGAAGCACATATTCTTACCTCCAGCAATACTTCTCATATGATTTTAAAAATACTTTACCTTTTCTCTGTTTTCCTTTAGTCTCTATCTGAAATGTCTACTTCTCATACATGTATTAATTTCCCATATTTCTTTCTATTTATCTCATTTTTGCTTCTTTTCTTTGTCTTTTCATCTCCTGAGATGTTTGCTTAATATTATCTTCTCAAACTACTTTTGGATGTTTTATTTTGGTGACTCTTTACTGAACTTCTAGTAAGTATTTATCCTTTTTCATTTTTTTAAAATGACATGCTATTCTTATTTTGTGACTATTATAATTTGTTATACTCCATGTGCAAATCAATTAGCATTTCTTATAAAGTTTTGATTGATGACTTCTAGGTTTTCTGGAGTTTCATTCTTTCCTTCTGTTTACTATGGTCTCTGCCTTTCAGATTGGGAGCATATTTCAATGTCTGGTGGTCCCTGGTTATTTCATATTGGGAGTGAGGCACTAAAATTTACTGGTAAATTTATATGTTTTTAGACTGGTGGGCTTTGCACTGAGTGATTATTTAGTTGTGAGCTGAACATTTAGCTTGGGGACTCATGTTATTTTGCAAGAAAATTTTTTTTTTGTTTTGTTTTAGGGTTATTAATCTGCTTAATTTTACACTTCCTAGGGGCTGGAAGTCTGCTGTCCATCATCCTATATGTAGACTTGTACTTAGTAACCTTCTTATTTATCAACTCCACACATTGGCTCTTTGGTTCACTTTAATTGCAATATTGATATCTCTGAATGTCATGTCTTTTGAGGGTTCTTCAGGGAAAATTATCCCCCTTGTTTTCCCTCCTTCCTTCATGGTGACAGAAGCTGCATTTTCTGCATCTACTAACTCTGTCACCATTTTTCATCTGCTTTCTGCCTTTCAACTTTTTGAAATCCTTTATCTGCTAAAGAAAGCTCTCTCTAAAAGAAGAGGGAAAAAAATCATTTTTAGTTGGAATTCTTTTACATTTTACTTTATAAGCAAGATTTTTGGATAATTTTCTATATTAGGCCTATTGTTAATAATTAAATTTAGCTTGTAGGAAGCTTTTGCATATGGGTGTATAGAATATTTCACAAAATGTAATTTGTCATATTTGTTCAATTTGAACTTGGAATTGTGAGGGTATGACATAGGAAGTGTACAAGTCATTTGATTAATGTCTATGTACACAGATATCTACTTTACTACCCAGCATAAGCTGTAGACTGACTTTCACTGTGTCATGGAAGGCTCTGCACACTGCCTTACAAACACTCTTGCACACAAACACTCATCTAAATATCACAGCTATACATTAGCTGTACTTGTTCTTGGAGTTCATGTACCCAGAAAGTATGAATTCTTTTGTGTATGGCTTCTTGGCTCAACATTACATCTATGAGGTCATCATATTGTTATATGGTATACTAGTTTTGTATTGTTGTCTGATAATTAATTGTATAAATAAGCTATAGTTTATTTATCATTCTATTGTTGATGAACTTTTGTGCTGTTTTCAAATTTTTGTTCTATTATCCATAAAGCTGATATAAACATCTACTTTCTTTTTTTGAGACAGAGTCTCATTATGTTGCCCTCAATAGAATGCCTAGACATCACAGCTCACAGCAACCTCAAACTCTTGGGCTTTAGCGATTCTCTTGACTCAGCCTCCCAAGTAGCTGGGACTATAGGTGCCCACCACAATGCCCAGCTATTTTTTTTTTCTTTTTGGTTGTAGTTGGCATTGTTTTTTGGCAGGCCCAGGATGGGTTCAAACCTGCCAGTGCCTGTGTATGTGGCTGGTGCCCTAGCCGCTGAGCTACAAATGCTGAGCCAAACATCTACTGTCAAGTTAAAAAATATTTATAATTGAATTGGTAATATGTAGCTGGTTTGCAAAATTAAAATGGCATAAAGGAAGAAATGAATTTGATATAATGATAGTAGAATGCGTTATTATCACATGAGGGAATTAATGTTATATCCCCCAGCAGAAATGTTACAGGTTTTTGAAGATTTAGAAGAATTTATTTCCTAAAAAAAGAATAAAACTTATAAAGCTGATAAATATTTTCAGCTACTGCCTCCTTGCTAATCAAGCTATGATCAGGAAATTCTCTTTCTCTGATTCTCCATCTGCTCAAATTTTCAAGTGAGCCACATGAAATGAACCAGATACTTTATGAAAATGATTATCATCTGTACCATTTTACAAGGGTTACAATTTCACCGAAGTACCACGTAAGTGGTTTGTTTAAACATCTCAGTTATATTTTATGAGTTGGATTTTTTGTATATTTGGGAGGGAAATGAAGCAATTAAGACTTGGCCTTTGGCACTGTCACTGGTATTTCCATTAGTTTGTCAAATTAAACATTATATAATACTGTTAAAAATGGCTAGTTGTATTAAACCAATCGCTCTAAAATGTAAACATGTGAAATGCTTTATTTATTCTACCTAAAATGGTCAGATCAATGTATTCATGGAAAACATTTGTTCTCACTGTAGTGTCCCAGTACTGAAAGTCTTGGCTCTAGTATCACTTAGATGTGAGTTAGATATGCAATTTTGGGGGCTTCCCTTGAATACCTACAATGTCAAAAATGTGAGATTGGGGCCCAACAATCTGTATTTTCTTTTCTTCACTATCAGATTTTTATTATTATTTTTTGTTTAAGTCATAAATATATAGATCATGTATACATTAATGCATTTATGGGGTACAATGTGCTAATTTTATATTCAATTTGGAATGCTTATATTGGACAATCTGTATTTTAATATGTCTTACAGGTACTTTTGAACATACCTTAAAGTTTGAGAATCACTGGTTTACATCATTATTTTTTGATCCTGGCTGTGCATTGGAGTCATGGTGGGGAGGGGGAAGTGGAGGAGTGTGGCCATAAAATACTGAGTCTAAGCCTCACCCCCACGAGTCTTATGTGAACAATTTCAAGTGGCATAGGCATTGGGATTTTTGAAATCACCTTAGGTGATTCAAACATGTGACCAAAGATTGAGAAGCATCAATGTAACAGAATCCAGAGAAATATCCTTCTAGGTTTGCAAATTTTTGTTCATGATATAATAAGAGCTGGAAGTCATCATTTTGCATTTTGAGATAGATCTTTGATACAGTTCCTTTCTTCACCTGAGTCCTTGCTTCCAGAAAGCAAGGCTACTACTGATTGTTAAAAGTAGTTATCTTCCTCCAGTTTAGTAAAAAACTCTTTGGTTAAAAAAATAGAAGTAGCTCATTCAGTGGTGTGTATGAAAAAGGCATTATAAATCGAGTTTCTTGGCTTAATGAAGAGCTACAGTCAGAAAGGAGAATCAATTCTGGCTCCAGCTAGATGGAGGGAATCTGGAGGGAGGGCTGCTCTGGTTTGTAACTACTTCTTGTTCTTTAAGGTAAGACCAGGCTATAGGCCTCTCTCATTCTCGAATGCCTCCTTTAAATTAAGACTTATATAATAACAGCCTACTTTTCCTTTGTTTTAGATTTTAGATCATTTTGCTTTTCCATAACACTTTGGCTTTAGAAGTGCTATTTATTTGTGAAGCATAGTGAGTGGGGAACCACAGATACTCTGAAAATCCAGATGTGTAGGAAGGTATTGATATTTTAGTATCAACCTATTGATACAAAGTGGAATGTTTGTACTTTAATATCACCATTCACTGCCAATGGGTTGATGTTAAAGTCACAAAAGAGCTAAGCATATACCAAATGTTGAAGACCTCTGACTACAACCTACGTGAGTTAAGGAGCAAATTTTCTCAATTAAAGTTGTGCTTAATTCTCACCCTGAACATCTCCTATTAAGATTAAGAGAAGTAGGGTGGTGCCTGTGGCTCAAAGGAGTAGGGCGCCAGCCCCAAATACTGGAGGTGGCAGGTTCAAGCCTGGCCCTGGCCAAAAAAAAAAAAAGATTAAGAGAAGCAGTTGTAACCATGAGTAACATGAGAAGTTTTCCTATAATGTACAGGTGCCGATATATATTTTGCTGAGATAATTTGGAGATATTATTGCTATTCCCAGGAAGCCACATGCCATATCTTTTCAAGCCACAGGCATCTGACACCTCTGTCACAATAGCAGCACCATCTCCTAAGACTCTAAAGGTCTAGATAGGTTCTCCTTTCTCTCCCTTTACATCTGCATTTGTGGTGGATATAGATAATTCTCCTAATTTTGGGGGTGAGGACAGCTCATCAGGGAAATAGCATGTCATTGCCCTGCTCTGTGTGGGTAACCCTAGTCACATAAATACCAGAGAACTAGTCTGGATCTTGATCAAAAGGCTCTAATGGCAAACACCTTGAGGATTCTCTCTTCTGGGTTTGGTATTGATTATAGTAAAGATGAAGAGCTGAGGAGATACAACAGGTGTCTTCATCAGCTTCCCATTTGGAAATTCAGCCTTGACTTATGTGGATGGTGGTTTATCTCTGACCAGAGATTCTCATAGCCATTCTATGAATAAGTTACATAATCATAAAATAATGGCCATGAAATTATTTCTATAAGCAGATAATTGGCTGCCTCTGATTATGCCAGGCTTCTGAGATATAATTTCACATGCATTACTTATTTAGTGGAGTTACTAAATAACTCCAGTGGAGTCCAGAAATTATGGTAATATAATTCTGTCACATTCATTCAAATGTGGGATTATTAAACCCAGAAAAAATTTTATCATAATCTTAGCTTACTACAATTAAATTCATGCAGAACCCCACTGGCTATTCCCAGGAATTATGGCCTTTCTCCTGCTCCCTCCCCAAGCTTTCCAATGATTCTCATTTTTGAGCTTTAAAAGAGTCTCTCAGAGTAATGGCGTTCTGACTCACTCACTGTAGAAGTTGATAGGATTCAAATCAAGTCAGATGTGTTTTCCATCAGCATCTAGAAAATGTTATTCCAAACTGACCTCAGATTATAAACATTTACAGTGTTTCCTGGAAATAAACAGATTTGAAAGAAAATAGCCTGGGTGGCAGAGCTGAAGTGCTGAATTTTTAGTTGCTTTTGTGATAAACTGAGAATGCGCCCAGAGATCTGGATTTCCCTGGAAGTTCTACCAGGAAGGGGGCTGCCCTGGGCCTTATTATTTTTACTTATTATTAAGTAGTATGTCTCATAAATAATTGCTATGTCAAAATATTTGAGAGAGAAAACCCAATCATTTGTTTGTCCAACTGCTCTGGAATTCTTAACATCAATGTTGTAAGACTCTGGATGCTTTTTGTTTTAAATGAGAAAAGTCCTGATATTTTAACATACAATTCTTATTCATTCCCATCATTGTCAGTGTGGAAAAACACAGAGCCTGGGAATGGCTGTTTCTTTCTTCTTACCAGCAGCTGGGTGGTCCAGTCCAGACCATTTGTTAAACATTACTGAAGGCCAGTGAGTATGGATAAACACTTCTTAGCAGAAAAAGGAGTCAGGTAGTGGAAGCTGCTATGTCCCATGAATAACAATGGATATTTATATCTTCATTCAAAGGAGACTGTTTGTTATGATCCTGTGAAGAAGGTAAGATGCTTCTCCACAGATGATTTCTGAAAAATTAATACCTCTTCTCTGGTTTCATTTATTATATTTTTTGCCCCCCATTTTTGTCCATAGAGGTATTGTCAGGTTGTTCAGGAAGGGGGTTCATGAAAGGCCCGAGTGGTATATCTTTGTGCATCTTATGACACAGAATGTGAAGCCTTATTCCCCTCACTCAGAAGCTCTAGTGTCCAGCTCCTGCTGTGCATGGAACACTTAATATCTCTGTATCCCATGTTCCCTCCTCCAAAATGAGACAGCTAGTAACTCTTTTTAATCTCTGTGGAATGTAACAGTTGAAGGTAACACTTGATGAAGTGGCTGTTTGAAGACAGACTCTACATAAACACCAGATAATAAGTAGAAGAATGATAAGAACTTCAAGCATCTTGTGTATGGGCAAAATTAATTTAGGATGAAACCACATTTAATAGATACTTCTTAAATGCTATTTCCTGCACTATGTTTATCTTCGATGAATCTAATTCAGCCTAAATCTCCATGTGTGCAGCAGTCTCTGCAGTAGGCACTGGAAGTCAGGTGTAGAGAGAGTAGGGAGGTGAGGGAGTGGATTTTTGTGGCCACTGTGGAACTCGGGCGGTAGGAAAAATATTAATCACAGCCTTTGCCTTTCCTAATTGGAACTCACTTCGTGGGAGCCTGGCCATACCAGAGGCTGTATACATTGTCATGTTTATTATAGAATTGTAATTCTATGGGGCCATGCTTCTATTTTCTTCTTAACTATTATTTCCTGATAAATAAGGGTTCTGACTTATTCGTCATAATGATTTGCAACATTTAGCTGGATGTCTGGCACATAGTAGGTGCTCAAGATGGGTTTGACAAATGAAAAATAATGTTGGTTTCCACTTCAGTACCTAAGCTATTTGCTAGGAACTATTGACTAGGTACATTTCTGAACAATTTAACAGATGACAGCATGTTAAATCCCCACTGCAGTCACAAATACACCACCACTGAGCATCAGGTGGTGCAGACGTAACAGACTTTACTGAGTGACAACAGAGTCAGGGAAGGACTAAGGTGCACAGTCCCCAGACCCTCTCCATCTGGGGTTCTGCTGAGAGAAGCTCTGCCCACAGGCTGCTCTGTATCAGTGACCCAAAGGTTTATCTCAAGTTGGCTTCAGTATCATTTGAAAACTTCTTAGAAATACCAGTTTGATTTGGACAAAGGCAGACCAACAGACTCTGAAACCTCTGAAACTCTGGGGCTAGGGCCAGAAGTCTGTGTTTTATCAAGTCCTCCGAGTGGCCCAATGCACTCTGGAGTTTGAAAAATTATGATTGTGTGTTAATGTGGTGGGGGGCAGGCTTGGGGGACAATATGCAGGACTGTGTAGGGGCTTATGATACCGTGGAAGGTCCTAGCTGGGGAGCATGGCCCCGGGGACACTGTGAGAGGCAGGCAGATGAGCCTGGGGCTGATATCGGCTTCTTCTTCTATTAAGCACATTAGTGCTGAGCTACTTCCCTGTTAAGCTCACCCAAAAGGGAGATTCAAAAGGGTCTCTGGGGCCATCCACATTGTCCTTCATCAGAATTGTCCTACTATCCTGGCTTTGCAGGTGTGGACAGTGAAGCACAGGTGGGGGTGTAGCTTGCCCAAGGTACCCAGTTGATGGTGGTCAAGACCCAAATCAAACCCATACAATTTCTCTTGGTATCAGTGGTTCTCAAAGTGGGTAGGTATCAGAATCACCGAGGGTGCTTAGCAAACACAGAGGTCAGGCCCTGTCCTGCTCCAAAGTCACTCCCTGTACCCTATTGGCGGCTCTCCAGATGATTCTGGGCCACTGATAGTTTGAGAAGTGCTGTTCTAGGGGATTAGTTCTCAACTCTCCCAGGGGGCAGTGAGCAAACACAAAGCCTTGCTCAGGTTACACGCTAGGGCAACTTCATCAGAAACTCCCGGTATGGAGCCTTGGCATCCGTGTCTATGAAAAATGCCCCTCCCTACCCCATGATCTCAGAGTTAAGCAAGGTTGTCAACCACTGCTCTAGAATCCATGAGCCCCACCAACAGGCTGCAGCTGCCTCCCTAGAGAGGGTAATGATTCCAAAGCTCCTGGTACAATACGGGCAGGTGGGTACATGGGTCAATATTTGTCCATTCGGATTTTTCTTATACTTCCCAAAACCATTCTCCCTGGAATGGATCTCAGGTAAAGTTTGATAATTCTGAAGTCTGTTCCTAGCAACTTCTAGCACCCACATCATTTTGATCATCCCCCACCTTCTGGAATATCTTATACTCAGGATTTTCTTATCACTCCTGACTTTTTAAAGCTTCATACTTATCTAGACACATCTGCCAAATTCCTACATTACTCAGGTTTCTCAAATACTCCCCAACCCTCAAGTTTAAGTGGCCCTTAATGGAGGTATGATATTGATCATCACTAGTTTCTCCAAGTGTTGCCCACAGACCACGTGTATCAGAAGTGCCTCCAGAATGCCTGCTAAAAAGCAGAGTCCCCATTACTCTACAGTTTTTGTGAATCAGAATATTTGATGGTGAGTCTCAGAGATCTGCCTTTTAATGTAATTTTCAAGGGGTCATTTCTCACACCGGGTTTGAGATGGATCCCTCTCAGCCTAGCACAATGTCACAGAGATGGTAGACTTCACAGACACCTGTTGACCTGCCCAGAAGGAGCAGTTCATTATGTGTTTGACAAAATGTGTCTCCTGTGGTGTTAATAACTGATTATGCCCGTGTATAACTTTTCCAGTGGCCACTTACACTGAACAAAGGCTGCTTAGGGCTACCAGCCTTGCTTCCTTAGTGGTAAGGAGCACTGTGCATGTCCGTTGAGGAAAGTCTCTGAACAACGTTCTCTAATTACATTTATTTATAACTCTCTACTACCCAGATCTAGGGCACAGCTCATGCTATTGTCCTCCTTCCCTACTGTCAAGGGTACCTGAGGACATAGCAGGTGTTTCACTTTTCCCGGCAGTGGTGTATCCTCCACCTGCAGCCTGGGGAATCTGGCTCCTGCATTTATAAATATTTTTAGAGTCTTCTTATTACTAGTTTCTGGGATAACATAATAAGTAGGGCTTGCTCTATATTTGGAATTGATGGTTTTCAAAGACTCGATTTCCAAATCAAATACCTAAACTGGCACCCAATTCCTAATTTAACCATTGATTCTCGAAATATCCCCTGAACTCCACCAAGTTGAAACGGGAAATGAAATAAAACATGCCATCTGCCTACCGGACGCGTGCTATTTGAAGGAGTGGTTTCAAAGTTTCACTTTGGTTTTAAAGATTTGTTACTTGGACGAGGCCGTGTACTTGGCACTATTTTCTTTTGATGGGAAAATAATTGTAGAGTATTAGTGTTTTTCAAGAGAGTTTATTTTACTAAATCCTCACACTCACATCTTTATTCTCAAATCTAGACAATGTTTTCTGCACTTGACAATATCATGAGACAGTTAACATTACATTTTAAGCAGCTTGCAAACCTGATTAGGCTCATAATTCTCAAGCCCTCAACTCTTATTCTCTTTCAACATTTGAAAATTATTGGCATAGACATTTCTACCTTGGTATTTATTTGAAATTAAAAAAAAACTTATTGCATCCCAATTCCACACCAGAACTTCAAGTCCATTTGGTCTTTGGTGAAATGAGTCATGTATATTTCAAAGAAAATCAGTCTTTTCAGGTGAGTAAAGTGATAACAAAGGCAGAAAACCGTAGACCAGCAATAAAGGGTTTAAAATGAATTCACGTGATGGTTGAGATAATGGACTTTTTAATTTGTCATACAACTCTTTGTGAAAATTTTTTTTTTAACTTCTCCTATATTGCTTTAGTTTTCTGTGTCAATGTGAATTAAATCACATTAAATTATTTTTGGAACAAAATGCACATCGATATTTAATTTTCTAGTTAGCTGTAAATAGAAAGTTCAAGAACTCTGATTTATAATGGAAGTGAGAGACTAAACTTAAAGTATATATAGATAAAGCCAATGGAAGTTGAAGAATTCTTTTATATCTCAAAATTTTACTGAAGACTTTAAGTGCTAGAAGAAATTGGGTTTTGGCTTTCAGAGGCTAAAAGTAGGTGACATAGTGCTCTGTGAGGATTCTTTGGTTGCAAGCAACAGAATTCAGTTTTGGTAACTCAAGCAGAAAGGAAACTTTTTAGAGGTTCTGAGGGAGTGGGTAGATAGGAAAGGGAAAGAAGAAAAGGAAGAAATTTCAGAAAGGATAAAACCAGGCATTTCAGGGATCTGAAGTAAAGAAACTACATAACAGTTTTGTTTGGGTTCCAATGTTGCATTAAACATATTCTATGTATTTTTTTTTCAACTTTTCACTGCTCAATTCAAGGTACAATATCCCAGGACAGAAAGTCCAATTTGTTCAGCTTAAGTAATGTGCCCACAATGTTGGCGAGGGAGGCCAGGCACCTTGATTTATAACCTCACTAAATTGGACATGGTGAGGAGAAATAATTCCCCAGGAAGCTGTTACCAAAAGAAGGATGCTGGACAGCCAAAAGCAATCCTTCCCCAGCTCTTCATTAAATAACTTAAACTAGAAGGCAAACTCATATACAAGATGCGACATTATGAGATGCACGTACGTGATCTTTACTGCGGTGAATTTCACTATTTTGTACCTACACAAGCCTGCAGAGGCAAATTCTGTTGTCCTAAGTTCTTGTAAGATAGTGAAAAATGAAGGCACGAAGCCATTTAGTCATTTGGCAGAGATCACAGAAATGACAAATGTCAATGCTGGGGTGCAGCCTGAAAACCCTCAGATTCTCTTGCCACACACATTCCCACCTACTAATTCCTAAGAAGTTTCAAAATGTAGGAGAGGGCCAGTGAAAGACGGCAGGCATCAAAGGAGGGAAACTTCCTTTGGGGAAAATGGGAAGACCTTCAGGGGGAGTTTGGACCTGTGTAAAAACAGTAGTCCAAGTGAAGCCTGTGGCAAAATATAGTTTAGGTAGAGAGAAAAGAGTGAGCAAGGGTGTAGGGCAATTCACATGAATTTGTGAAAAAGCATTGGTTAGATGGGTTAGGGGGGGCCTTGGGTTTGCATTGCATTTGCCTAGAAATAGGAAACAGTCAACCCGTTCTCGTCAGGGGTAGAGAAGGGAAGGTCAAGAAAAGTTCTGTTTAAGAAAAGTCCCTTGTGGTGCAGTAGAGTGAGTGGAGCTGTGAGAGAAAGGAACAGAGGGGCCACTGAGCAGCTCAGAGAGGATGAGATGAAGCTCATGGAACACGGGCTGGGGAGCTGCTGATAAGGGGGGAGCACAGGTGGGACTTAAACAGCTGAGTGAGAGCTGGTGGTAGGAGGGAAATGTCAGAGTTTCTCTAAGGCCTTTGCTTTTTTTTGAGGCAGACTCTGACTCTCACCCTGGGGAAAGTACTATGGCATCATCATAGCTCACAGCAACTCAAATTCTTAGGCTTGAGCAATCTTGGCTCAGCCTTCTGAGGAGCTGGGACTATAAGTGCTGGCCACTACACCTGGCTACTTTTTCTATTTTTAGTTGAGACGTGGTCTTGAGCTCAAGCAATCCACCCACTTACGCCTTCCAGAGTGCTCGGATTATAGGTGTGAGCCAGCATGCCCAGCTATGTCTAAGATTTTAAGCAAAGGATGCAAACTGATGGCTGTATCAGTGGGAATGTGAGAAAAATGGAGATGAGATGGTCAAGGGACTTAGCAAATAGGGACTGGCGTTAAGAATAGGGTACCCTGGAAATAGAGATGGGAAGTTATCTGTATAAAAATTGCTTGACGATAAGGCAGGAACGTTACTTAGTTGAAAAACGATAAAAGTTACCAGGGAAGCTTTGAAATGTTCCCTAAAATTAATCAGATCCAACCCTGATGGTTCATAAAAGTCAGATATAATTGGGAGTTCATTTTTATAAAACGTTTCTCCTAGTTTGTAAAGCAATCATCAAAATGCTGTTATTTTATGTTTTGAGCTTGAAAGATTTTAGGCAACTTGGATATGTTCTTTTCCTTAATTGGAACCATTATTCCTTCATTGCATAGAGTTCTCTTATGTGAGGATGAGATAAATAAGAAAGAAAATCATCTTTGCTACAAGTGGATAATTACTATGGCAGAGTGGAGCTGGAAAATCAGTGTCTCAGAACTCTACAGTGGTTCAAAGAGGCTTTGAGGAATGAAAGTTTTGAAGTAAAATCTGACTTTAACATAAACTTTGAGGTTGTCTATTCTACCAGAAAAAAAAAAGAAAAAGCAGCTCTACAGGATTGCTATCTTAACTAAGATAACCTTGGTAAACTCAGAGTCTGGGCCTCATCAAGTACAAGCAGCAAATCAAACAAGGGCTGTTCTCTCAAATGAGGCCAAAGGTTAGCAAATTACCATAGACCAAAATCCATTTGCTGGACAACTGTTTTTGTAAATAAAGTTTTCTGGAAGGAAGTGATGCCCCATTCGTTTGCTTGTTGTCTATGGAAACTTTGGGGCTATAATTACAGTGTTAAAGAGTTACAGCAGAGAGTCATAGGTGGTCCTCAGAGCCTAAAATGTGTACCATCTGACCCTTAACAGGAAAGGTTTCTGGACCCGTGGCATAGCGAATGAAAGGATCTTTGGGTGGGCTGTCAAACAATGAGCATGCAATCAACCACTTGCCTATTTGTACCTTCTCTATAATTTCTCTCAGTGAGAGAAAGGAATGGTCATATTGACAATGGAAATCCTATAACGTGAGAACAAAAAACAGCAGAGTCCAGAGTAGCCTTGTAATTTGGACAAGGTTAGGGGTTATATCACGAATCTCAGTCACGATTCTCTTTCAAGTGTACCAATTTCTTGTGAATATTCTAGTGGGGGGACGAGAGAGAGATAGTTGTTTATATTTCTGCCTCAGGCTTCTGGCCAGAGTGTACACCGCTGAAAGCTAAGAGCGTGGATACTGTTTCCTTGCCTCAGCCTTGCAACTCAGGACAGCCACAGAAAATGGGTTGGCTAAGGTGTCATTTTGGAAAGCCAGAAGACCTGCTCACACAGAGACTCATTGTTTTAAGACTTATATTTACTTTGAGTCCAGAGTGACCTGTGTTTTCAACTCCTCAAATACTTAGCACCTCCCTTTTCAGAAACAGCCAGGGAGATGAACCACATTTTCTGCCTACAGAAACACTCAAGTCAGGCTCAGAGTCAACTCACTTGGGAGGCAATGTGCCTGCCCAGCTCTAGAAGAGAAACTGAGATGGGAGGACTCCTGATTTTCCAAAATCTGCATTGTGATTCCAATAGCACATTTTATTCTAGAAGAAACCAAGAGCACCATGCTCTGTAACAGAACAGAATTAACCACTCTAGTCTTCAGGGATAGGACAACATTGGTTTTTCCCAAATGTAAGAGGTTAAAAATCCCTGAGAACATGTTCTTCTTTTTCACCCAACTGAGTGTGATTCATCAGGTATTATTACCAGTGATACCATCGTTAACTACTAGTAAATTACTCTCATTTGTTTCTTTAAGAAAAACGTTAATTAAAACAGTTTTTCTAATTGATCTTATTTTATATTGAACTTGAGTTTTTCTTTTGAGACAGAGTATCAACAAAACCAAAATATGATTTTCAGTGAAGACAAAATGAAGTCCAACGGGCAAGACTAGTAAATACAAAAGATACTAAAAAACGAATAGTCTCAGGGATGAAGTTGAGCATCGTTATGAATCCTGCGGACATTGTGAATAGATAAAATAGTATTATGAACAGCTTTATTCTAGTAAATATAAATATATGGAAAACAAAAAAATTTAGAGGGAAAGAAAACTTTCCAAAATTGACATGAAAGAGAAGGAAAATAGGAATCCTACCATGTCTAGTAAGGAAATTGATTTTGCAAATGGAACCTGCTGGAAAGGTAGAGGACAACTCTGTACTCAAATAATTTTCCAGTGAATTAAAAAAAAATATTTTGAATTAATTATAGACTTATATGAAATTAAAAAATAATAGAATCCTATATGTCTTTGACCCAACTTTCTCAAACAGTGGCATCTCGCCTGTTAATTTTTACCAAATAGTTAAGGGGGAGAAGGTTATAGAAACCTTACATGAACTTCTAGAAGGGAACAGAGTCATCACTTCCCAACTATCTTCCTGAGGACAGCATCATCTTGACACTGGTACTTGAAAAGGACAATATACATAGGGAAACTATAGGCCAATCTTCTTGAGTTAAAAATTATATAAGAAAAAGTTTTAAAAAACAAATCCAGCAATTTATAGAAATAAAAATATATCATGACCAGATTGCATCAGGCCAATAATACATGGGAGGTTGACAATTTAAAAATCACTAAATTGTACTTCACTACTTTAAGGGAATAAAAGAGAAAAATCATATAATGAGAAAATATGTGTGATTAAATTCAAATCCACGTATAAAAGAAACTCTTGGCTAAGTATAGTAGCTCCTGCCTATAATGCTGGCACTCTGGGAGACCAAGGTGTGAGGATCACTTGAGGTCAGGATTTTCAGACCAGCCTGAGCAAGAGCAAGAACAAGAGGCCATCTCTATTAAAAACAGAGAAACTCAGCTGGGTGTTCTTGGAAGGCTGAAGTAGGAGGATAGCCTGAGCCACAGAGTTTGAGGCTGCCGTGAGCTGTGACCACACCATTACACTCTCGCAGAGTGAGACTCCATCTCTAAATAAAAAAACAAATCAATAAAACAAACAAAAAACAGAGAGAAAAGGAAAAACAAAGAGAAAGAAATTCTTTAATCTGATAAGGTGTATCTCCAAAAATCCAAAGGGCAGCATGCCATGGTGAAAGGTTCAAAGCTTTCCTTCTAAGATCAGAAACAATGGAAAATATTGGATTTTATATTCTAATAGTTCTACATCAAGAAATGACTATTTTGGGGGCAGTTGGGCAGTTTTCCCTTTTGAGAAAATCCAAAAACCAATGGGCAGTATTCAAAAGTAGGCCTGCCAACAGTAGTTTCCTATGAAGAAATCCATTGTCTTTCAAAGGAAAGGGTTTGACCAAAAAACGCTATGACCTAATCCAACTATTTTAAATGGCTTAATTGTATGTTTTGTTCTATTTGGATTGGAAGGTAACTATGAAATTAAAGATGATGCATTTTGTTACTGTTGAAATCTGGCTGGGCTATGATTAATGAGATGCCTCATATTCTAGTCATACTGATTGCCTTAATCATTGTCCACCTCTTTTTTTCATATATTAATTGCAGCATATATTTGTGTATTTTTCAGTAGACTGACATTTTCTGCACAAGGGAATGAGCTTAATTTAAATGAGTTGTTTAAAAAAATCGACTTCATGGAACTCTCTGATACTTATCACCCATCCTTGTGGATTTGATATTATTGAGAACAGTAATTAGAAAGTCTAATCTTCTATTTTACATTAGGGTAAAACCTAGAACATTCAGTCTATTCAGGAGGTCAGTCATGGATTTTCCCACATTTTGTATGAGTACATTAGCTCTCCCTGTCCTGCCCACTTAATTTTGTTGTAAACATATCACTTTTATGTTAAGGATTTTAGAATGGGTAAACAACTAACTTTCCCCTCAACACTTTGTGATCAGACTTTGCTTGAGCACATAATTTTAGGAGGTCTGCTCTGCTACTTCTGGTTAGCTAATTGTTGAGAAATTCTTCCGTTTCAGTCTTCAGAAGATTCAGGCACATTCTTCATAGGCAACTTCCCATGTCTAATTTATTGATTAATAAGACTCTTCTTTTTCTTCTCATAGCGTCACATTGTTCCACTCATCATCTTCAATGCTCTATTTTAATTTTAAGTGTTTCGTTTTCTTATTTGCATGTTTTTGGATCCACTCCTTTATTTTTCATTCTCATTAATCTTCACCTTTTCTATTAAACCAAAGGTCTCAGTCAGCGTTGGTTCCCACATCTCAGGATCCTCTCAGGCAATAAAACATATGGTACACTCCCTGGAGAATACTGTTCCCAAGAATAGTTTAAAACTATTCTTTTCTGGGAGTTGGCAATGGACCACCTTTGTGTTTCTATCTTAAAAATTGTCATATGTAAAATGATATGAAAAATTATCGTTCCCCTCATCGCTTTATATAGCAGCATAGCAATGCAATTAAAGATCACTCACAAGTGTTTTATCTTCAAGAATATAGAAACAATTGTCTGTCTGTCTCTTTCAGCAAATGTATATATGCATGTATATTTTATATAGAGAGCAAGCAATCAATTTATTTACATAGGATGGATTATGAAATTATTCTTGTCTGCACCCAGGGGGGTGTCTCAGAAGTTGTAGATATGCTAAGTGCAATGATCAGTCAACTAAGCCCATCCTCTATCATTTTCCTCCTCCTCCTGCTTTTTTTATTTTTTATTTTTGAGATAGAGTATCACTTTATTGCCCTTGGTAGGGTGTTGTGGCATCACAGCTCACAGCAACCTCCAACTCCTGGGCTTAGGCAATCCTCTTGCCTCAGTCTCCCGAGTAGCTGGGACTATAGGTGCCTGCCACAATGACTGACAATTTTTTGTTGCAGTTTGGCAGTGGCTGGGTTTGAACCTACCACCCTCAGTATATGGGGCCAGTGCCCTACTCACTGAGCCACAGGCATTGCTCTTCCCTCTTCTTTTTCATCCTCTCTCTTAAGCCTCAGCAGGGCTTCTTGGCTGGAGTGGTTAGTGAGAATCCAAAAGGCAAGGAGGAGGCTGGTTTCCCAATCACTCATTGAACCTTCATCTCTTCCCTCTGGTCTGAGATCAACTCTTGGTCCTTCCAGGTATTACTCAATGTGGAGGGACATCTGGTTGACATTTTAGGCAGTAACAAATGATAATTATTTTGTGATGCTTGTTATGACCAGGCTTTTGCCATCCTGGTCTTGACAAATCCACAACTTGTCAGATGATTTGTGTAAATAATTCATTTATTTGAGACTAAAAATAGACATTTATGTTGGGTCATTGATTACAATGAAAGAAAGCAAAGAATTTTATACACAAAGATATAAAACATCCTCTGCAAACAAAGTGGTAAGGTAAAAGGAACAAAAACCTTCAAATTTCATAAACATTTATTCAAGAAATGTGATGTGACTGTCTTACTAAGTCAAGTGATTGATATTCCTATAAAATAGAGTAGTAACAGGCATGATGATTTCTGCCACTAAAAACACAGAAGTAGTGTACAGGATGTGTTATTCAACAACCACATTTGAGCCTCATTCTAATGTTGAATGCTAGTCTGGCCCAAGTGTCTTTGCTTTCACAGTTCACACCAATGGCAAATATGCCATAAGATTTAAAATTTTGAATGGGCCAATTTGCAGAAATACCTGTTTCCTCAGCCTTGTAAAATACCTACTTGGATATTTTAAGGGTATGCTAGAAGAAATAATTGAGGACGATGCTCTTGAAAAACAACTTAACTTCACAATACTGCACTTTTTCTTTCTTTCTTTCTTTTTTTTTTTTCTTTTGAAGATAAGAGTCTCAATTTGTAACCCTTGGTATAGTGCCCTGGTGTCATAGTTCATAGCAACATCAAACTCTTGGGCTCAAGAAATTCTCTTGCCTCAGCCTCCCAAGTAGCTGGGACTATAGGAGCCCACTACAATGCCCAGCTACTTTTTAGAGATGGAGTCTCGCTCTGGCTCAGGCTGCTCTGGAACCTGTAAGCTCAGGGAATCCACCCACTTTGGCCTCCCAGGGTGCCAGGATTCCAGGTGTGAGTCACTGTGCCTGGCCTCACAATACTGCAATTTAACTGCTACCTATAACAATATTGTCTAATGAATCGAAAGTTTTTATATAAATAAGGTGGTAATGGCAGGAAGTGTCCTTCTGTTGACAAAAATTACCATCACTACTCAGCATTTCTTGATGATTCTTTCTTGGTTTTTCTCTTTTTCTCTCTCTTTCTCTCTCTCTCTTCTTAATGTGTAGTCAGAATTGATGTTATTCTTTCTTGATTATTCTCTAAGGCCAAACTCTTCAAACTCACTCTTGGAAACAGTCCTCAGTTCTTCTGACTCCATTGCTACATAGTTTAACTTAACTTGTCCTTACCTCTGCCGGTATCTTGTAGGATTTCTCTGAACCACCAGTTTATTGCCTGAATGTGCAGGAGAAACAGAACAAGTAATGGGCAAAACCGTGGTAGCACCAAAAATCCTAGATACTCCTTTCCTAACTTGACTCAGAAATTGGGGTCCCAGACAAACTGTCATTTTAGCGGGATGACGGTGCCTGGAATGGGAGTTAGGAAAGTCAAGCTTTCACAAGGAAGATGACAGTTTTACAATCTAGCTCTTTCTAATTAACAGCAACTACTTAGAGGGCTGTGTTGAGAAGGATTCTGAGCCAGATTAGACTCAAGAGGAAATATTACGGGGGAAAATTATCAATAATTCCAGTAAGCACAGGGAAGTCAGTGGGAAACCTTGTCACAACATTCTTTGTCCCTACATTATTATTAACGGGAGCAATTTTCAGCCTGTCCTCTCAGGTTGCTCATGTTCGGAGGTGTTTCTTATTATCACAGCTAGGGTAAGCCTTCTACTAGCAGCCCAGAGGATAGAGTCCAGAGATGCTGATCAGTGTCCCATGCACAGGACAGCTGCCCACAATAAAGCATTCTCTAGTTGAAAATGTCAAGAGTGCTAAGGCTAAGCAAGCTTTTCCTGGATGATTTTTAAATATCTGATTATACTCAACAGATCTTACTGCCGTGCATAATCGTGCTGCTTTATTTTTTTTTCTTCCCTTACCCGCATTTATAAATGCTTAGCATTCCAAACAAAGCCACAAGTAATTGTTTTGAAGAGAGCACTGTTTTTCACTAAATTAATAGAAGTAAAGGTGATTTTAATTCTTAGCTGAGTTCAAAGCAGCTAATGTAGGACTCGATGCGACCGAGTTGCTCCTGGTCCGAAGCGCAGATTTGAAGCTGCCTGTCTGCCTCGCTGCACTTGAATCAGTCGGAGAGTGTAGTGGCAAAAAACTGAACCCACTGTGAGTGTTTAAACAGAAAAGATGTTTCCTATATTTGATAGTTGGGGAAAATTTCCATGAGGCCAAGATATTTGGAGCGAGAAGCCACCTATCCGGGAAAAGTGTACAAAAACTGCGGGAGTTGCCGCAGCCAGTCTGCTGGTGGGATCCAGAAAGCAGCATCTCACATCCATGATACTGAGAGCTGATGCTGGATGCTTCCCCAGGGAACTGCCTTTACAGTCCTTCCTCTCCTCTGTTAGTGACGGATTATTTCTGGTGCTTCCTTTCTGAATTGAAACCATCCTCTTGGGGCACGCGTTTGTGAAGCCTGGTTTCACCTGTGCCTCATTTACAAGGCCAATTGGAAAAGCAAATTCTTGATGTACCATAGGGAAGGTTGTCATCTGTTCACGTTGCTCCGTCGTGCTATCAGGATCAAAATATATAATTATGTAATTTGTTTGCTGAGCAGTAGGCTGTATCTAATTGGCACAGAATCAGTGAAGGATCATGTTTCAAAGTCAATATGGGTACAAGAAACAGTAACAATTAGAAAAAAAAAATCAACAGAAACATTTCCTGAGTTTGTGCTTGTCCTTACCTTTACCAGTATGTTGTAGAATTTCTCTGAACCATCACTTCATTGCCTGAATGTATAGAACAAGTAATGGGCAAAACTATGGTAGCACCAGAAATGGTGCTATAGTGTGGTGGACAAAGAAAAAAAAATTAGTGATAAGGGCAAACACATTAAATTGTCCTATTATCCGGAAATAATTATCTGAGGCTATCATATGCTGATTTTTTTAGTGCCGTCTAAATTTAAACAGAAAAGAAAAGAAATGAAAAGTTAAGAGGATAAAGTACAAATGCAAAAAAGTTATGTGGAAAAATTAATAATATCAATGCCAATAGAAAAATTAGATTCCAAGACATTGTGTTCTAACCAAAAGACACTCATTATTCAAACTCCATTGAAATACAAAGAAGCAAAAGCAACTAAATGTCGTTTATGGAGACAATCAAAATAAATATGGAAGAGTTAAAATTGAATAGAAAAAGATAGACCATACACCGTGGTGTATTTTTATTAAAATCAGAAAAGTTACACAAAGTCTTTTTTGAGATTAAAATTTTTTTCCCTAATATAAGAAAAGGCATGTCATCATGAGAAATTTTGAAACTTTTGCACTATTATATATATACCTGACAACATGGCCTTATAATTATAAGAAAAAGTAAGCATATTCACAATGAGAGGAATATCTTGATACTTTTTCTCTAGTATCTGGAAAGAATCATCATATAAAAGTAAAGGATAGTCATATAAAAGTTAGCAAGCTTAAAAAATATTTGAAATCCATGATGAGGAAACATGACCTAGTGCAATAGTGAATAGACTATTTCTAGAAAAATAATTGAAAAATTAATTATAGCTTTACATGAATGTTTGGAAAAAGAAGAGAGAGAAAAACAATAAATTTAGAATCATCAGCAAAATGTATCAGAAAAAAAGTACAAGGAAGGGAATGTAAAGGTAAGAGCAGAACTTAATGACCTAGGAAATAACCATGCACTAGAGAAAGGGAGCCAGTCTGAACTTGGACACCTTCAAAAGTATTACTGTACAAGATTAACCAAGAAAACAGAGAAAAAGCATGAATAAGTGTCACCCAGAAGACCACTAGAATGACTCAGTAGTAGAAAAGAGCTCTACTGGTGATACCAGTTGGCAGACTAGGAAGAGACAGTCTCTGATGTGTGCCAGAGGTGCTCTCTTTTTAAAGAGAGAAGGAAAGGGTAAGTTGATTTTTATCCCTCAAAGCATCTGTGCATTAAACAATAGAATCATATAGATCCAGCAGGTTTGGGGGAAACGCTATTCATATTGATGAGTGTGGTCCAGTGCATGTGCAATGGGTAGACATATCCGTAACATAACATACAACCCACGTTCACTTGGGGCTGGGGCTTTAGCATTATGGAACCTGGCTGTTTATGTCAAAAAGCGAACTGTAAGACACAAAGACAGTTTGTGCCCAGTCTTTTCTATAAACTGGCTGAACGTGGCTTGAGGGCTACAGTTGCTTATCAGGAAAGAATATGTATAAGGTTATTCTCTATCCAATCAGAGCTCCAGGAATCTGGGCTGTAAATCAAGTTAGGAAGGGTCTGACCACGTACACGTTAGCTCTTGTTAGGGAGTTAGCAACAGTGTGGAATCACAGGAATTTGGGTAGACACCATGCCAGCTGAGCATTGATTCTGGACTCTTAGGTTACTTTGTTTTCTCAGATGAAGGGTCCATCTTAGTTGATAAAGGGGGATCTATTTCAGTCTTTCAGATCACATAACCAATGTCAATTAAAAGGAAAAAAATCAATACAGATTTCGTGGCTAATAAAGTAAGATGTGGATACTATACACATTTGAATGTCAATGAAATAAGCACATTTCTGGGGAAAATAAATAGAAAAGTACCTCACTGATATAGAACAATTAAAGCAATTGCATATTTTTGTATTAAATCATAGCAGTGTACATTAATACTATCATGGGGTCCAGAGTAGTGTTTCTGTATACAGTTTGAAATACTTTCATCCAACTGGTTAACATAGCCTTCATGTCCTTATAATTAAAATCTTTCCCCAGGAAAAGTCCAGGCCCAATATTTTTCCCCAGAAAATTTTATTAATCAAAAAACAACTAAAATTATAAACAATGACTCATTTACACTATTTTAGGGAAAGAAAAAGAGTATTCCTCAAGGTAATGATTCAGTTTGTATAATTAGCACAAATCTACTATTGAACGTTTACAAGGACTTATAAAAGGAAAGTTAAAGGCTGATATCAGGAATAATCAAAGAACCCAAAGTGCTAAATAATAGTTTAGTAAAAAAATATTTAAAGGGTGATGTATCACAATAATGTTGTGTTTTATTCCTGGAAATCAAGTTTGACTTAGCCTTTGAACTCTATCAATGTACAGGGTGTCCTAAAAGTCACCCTTAAAGTCTCCATACATAGGAAAAATGAGAAATTGTAGCTAAATGTACCTTTATTTACAAAATATGCATTATACAATTATACAAAGTGTTTACAAAATTTTCTCTACGTGTTGGCCACCTCTTTGTCTACATATATATGTGTATGTATTCAGCAATTACTACTTAATAGCAAAATGTGGAAAGTTCTCTATTTGGCATAAAACCTGAAGCAAGATGACCACTCTGCTCATTAATTCTTCTTTCCACATGTTATATGGAAAACATACCCAAGAGGATAAACAAAAGAAAGACATAACATTGTATAATTTAAGTGATATAATTTTGAATGCAGAAAATCAATAGAATCCAATGATTTATCAATGAATTAATGAGCAAATTGAGATAGGTTTCTAAACAAAAGATGACTGAATTTTTTATTTTTATTTTTTTTTGCCAGCAGCAAACAGAAAAATGAAGTAAAGAGATGATGTCATTTGTAAAAAGGGAAAGTACTGACTACCTTGGATTACAGCTGAGAAAGAGATGCATGTTTTCTACATGGAAAATTATAAACCATTCCTGAGATAAATAAAAGATCCAATAATTGAGAATAATCTAAGTTCATCTTTAGAAGACCCAGGATATAAATATGTCACATACTTTCAGGACAACTGATTTAGAAATTCAAGATACTCCCAGGCAAAATCCCATTTTTTTTTTCATCTGCTATATATCGATAAGCTGATTATAAAATATGTTTAAAAATATAAAGGGTAAAAATGAACTGAGACACTCAGAGAAAGAAAAAATACAGGGATACCTGTTCTGCCAGGTACAAATACTTATAAAGGCTTTACTAGTTACATCTTACTAATATGAATAGACCAGTGCCACAGAGCCCTGACACAAACCCACAGATAGGCAACTTTGATTTATAAAATGGGTGGCACTGTAAAGCAGCTGGGGAAAGGATGATCTTTAGTGAACTGAGTTGGGGAAAGTACATATCCATAGGAAAAAAATAAAGTTTAACCCACTTTTGTATCATACACAAAATTATTTCCATATGTATCCAAGAAATAATTTCAAGATGTAAATAATGAAGCTTCTTACATGGTAATACAGGACAATATATTCATGGCTTTGGAAAATGAACATGTTTCCATTGAATATAAAGGGAAAGATATGTATTGGACTATAGAAAAAGAATATATGCTCAACGAAGGTTTGTTTCCTAAATATATAAAGAAGTCCTATATACATCAGTAGGAAAAAGAACTATAGTAGAAAATAGAAAAGAAATTTCATAAAACAAAGTAACCTAAGGGCCTATACATATATATATGAAAATGTGTTTTAACACCATTAAGTAATCAGAGAAACATGATTAAAACCACAGTGAGAACTGTGACATACCCGCCAAAGGGCTAAAATGAAAGTAAATCTCAGTTATTTTGGTTGGAACACGTGATGAAAAGGCACTTTCAGCCAGAGGCTGTGAGGGTGTGAATGGGCACAACCACATTGGGACAGCATTTGATGTTTAGATACCAAACTGAATGGCTGTTTAACCTAGATCCATTTCAACACCACTCTAGATATGTGGTGTGCATGAGTCCCCAAGAAAGTTCATATTATTATTCCTAATCATTCCAAGCTGAAAGCGACCCAAATGCATGTCAACAACTGTTTAAGTAAATTGCGATATATTCATTCAAAATGACACACAGGGTGGTGAGAATGTGTGAATCAAAGCTACAAACAAAAGTTGAGAAGGCTTATGATTTGTGTGAAACGGGTGTGTCACAAAGGAATACAAAACAAATTATCACACTGGAGGTACACACACCCACACAGGGAAATGTAAGCCATAATGTTTAGAGATGTATGTTTGGGTGACAAAGCTGTAGAGAAAAATAAGGGAGGAATTGCCATAAGCAATTGGAGAATGAGTGGTAGGGAGGGAAAGTGATTAGGAGAGGCCATAAGGAGGTCTTTAGGGGAACTGGCCATGCTCCATTAGAGTTATACATCTTAATTTTGCGCACTTTTCTGAATGAAAATATGAAATAGTTTCAACACATACAATGTTGCCCAGTCCATGCCCATTGGTGGCAGGTTTTTCAGAGGGAGTTTTAGAGAAAGACCACAGCTCTCCCAGGTCACCTGCTTTCCTCAGAAGTCAAGAGGAAGCCCAGGAATTCTGTCTGCCATTGGCAAGACCCTCATTTTTTTCCAGCTCTGAATACTCATAGCATTGCCTCTGTTTTCCATCTTGAGACTATCAAGATTCATGGCACTAAGATTATTTTACTCTGAGTTGCTTTCGTATAGTTTGAGTCAAAGTTATAGGAGTGCCCCCACCCACATAGTGTGCATTGCACCTGTCAGGTGTGACTTTAGTGCTGCCTGCTACACCCCCACCCACCTGCATGTTTTCTGAGTTTTACTGCCAAATATGCACGTGCATTTCAAGTAACCAAAACATTCACATCCTTGTAATATTCTTAAATAAATATAAAAATAACATTTTTTTTAGTGTTTTTATCACCTACTATGATAGGTTCAGTTTGCTGTTAAAACAGATAAATAATGGCTGCGTTTTCCCTTCCTTTGAGTCTTGTCAGGTCCTATCATTGCTTTATCATTAATATATGGCAGAATTGAACTGCATCCATTTGCAGCATTTGACCTTATGAGACCAGCAACTTCTACTTTACATTTCTTAAAACATATGCTTTTGAGCTGCCAGGTGAGAAGGCCAAGAACCATTCTACAGGGCCTACCTGAAAAAGATCTGAGGCTCCATGAAGAAGGAGGGAGTGAAGCGAGCCCACTTTCCAGCTAGCTTCATTAAGGCACCAGGCATGGATGGTGAGCTGCCTTGGACTGTGGAGGATGTTAGAGGATGATGCCAGAATAGCCATCAGATGAACACCACCAAGTTACAGCAACGAGAGCCACATGGAGTGGAAGAACCATCTAGCTAAGTCTTGCCCAACACTCTGACCCCACACATCACAAGATGTAATAATAAAATATATTTTTTAATCACTAAATGTTAGGGTGGTTTGTTACACATTAATGAACTATTTGTGCGTATTAGTCTCTAATGTCTCCTTTATCAGATAAATCCCATGGCCAATCATAACTTCCTCAGCCTTTCTGGCTCTGTTAATCAAAACCTCACTTTCTGCTAAATCCATCTCTCCTCATACTATACACCCCCACCTATGCTGGTAGATACTAACTGGGGCAAAACAAACAAAAGAAGAAAAAACAACAAAGAACAGGTTACACTGATGGGTTTCATTTAGAATTTATCACCATTAACTTCCACTGGGTCTTTAATTTGCTCAGCAGACACTCCGTTTTCCTATTCTCCCACTCGCTCAGTTCTCTATTTACAACCTTCCTTTATTCTCTAGCTTTTTTGCTTTCAATTTCTTTGAGAAAATAAAAGCAATCAGACGGAAACTGCAGAATTTCCCACCTCCACAAATACCCCACCTATCAACATCGGTACCTTTTTACTCCCCAATTTCTAGTAATTTTCTTTGTCTGCATACAAAGCAAACATTTCCATGTTTTAAAGTAGGTTACATCCTCTAAAGGGAAAACTTCAGCTTTTCTTTCATCCTCTTGTATCGTCAGTTTTTCCTTATCTATGAGATCCTTTCCACAAAAAATACATATGCTCTGATTTCTCTATTAAAAAAAAAAATCTACTGACTCCACACAGCCTCCAGCAACTATAATGTAACTCTGCTTATTAGGGCAAAATCTCTGGAAATGTTTGTCTACCCTCGGTCTCCATTCTTCTCCCTTTCTGTTTTGAATTCCCTCCATGCAAGCCTTGCTTTCACCACTCTGCTGAAATTGCTCTTGTCCAGAGCACTGTTATTTCTACTCTTAACTATTCAACTGTTGATCCTCAGCCCTCAACTGATGGTGCCTATAAATAGCATTGTAATTCTCGAAGTAGTTCTTTACTAGGTCCCCAAGTCACTGCTCTCTCCTGGGTTATCTTCCAGTTCACCGGCTTCTCCTTCTTCATGCCTTTGCTTGCTCAGACTTACCTCCTTGACTTTTTAACACTAGATTGTTTGATGGCTCAGTCTTTGAGATCTCTTCTTTCCCAACACCCTCCCCTAATGGTCCAAGCTCATGGCCACATCAAGTATCAATTGACTTCCACATGTATCTTTCTAGCGTGGACCTCTCCTCCAAACCCTAGCCTTTTAATCCGACTTCCCATATAGTATTTCTGTTTTAATATCTAATAATCACCTTAAGGTTAACATGTACAAAAACAAAATCCTCATATTCTCTCTAAAACCCTTACCTCCCATAGTGTTCATCATTGGTGTAAATGTAAACTCTGTCTTTCCAAATGCATCAGACCAAAATCCTTAAAGTCATCCTTGATTTCTCTCAAACACCCTCTGTCTTATCTGCTAATAAATTCTGTTGGCTTTCCCTATCCATAACATACTACATTTTAACACTTTCACTCTGCCAGCATAACCCAAGACACCATCATCTCTGGCCTGAATCATTACAATGGTCTGTTTGCGTCTGTTCTTGCCCCAGTAGTCTATGGTTAGGATAGCAGACAGAATGATCCTGTTAAAGAAACAAGTCAGGTCATAAAAATCTGCTCCAAATATTACAACTGCTTTCATTCTTACTCAGAAATAAAGTTGAAGGCTTTACAATATCATGCAAGGACCTGACTGTCAGCCTCTCATGTCTTCTCTGACAAGTTTGTTTCTTACTTGCATCACTGGTCTGCTAATCATTCCTCAACATGACAGTTCAATTCTCATTGTATTTATCTTTGCCAGATGCTGTGCCTAGATGTTCTTTCCATGATGATCTGAATGCTTCCTTGTTTTACTCCCTTGAGATCTAGACTCTAATATTGCCTTCTCAATCATGCCTACTCTGGCCATCATAGTCACAACTGCAATCCTTCCCAAATCCTACAACTCTCTAACCCTTTCTTGTCTTAGTTTTCTCCAGAGCATACATTTATTAATTAGCTTATTGTTGGGTTCAATATAAGCACTTAGCTTGATTAGGGTAGAGATTTTGATCTATTTGATTCGATGCTATGTCCCAAGCATCTCAAATAGTTCCTAGTTTATAGCAGGTACTCAGTGAATACCTGAAGAATCAATAAGTGAATAACTTAATCAGACAAAGAGATAACAAACGTCCAAAGAATTACAAGGAAAAAGTTAATAGACAACAAACAGAATTGTGAATAATTGGAATAACAGTTAAAAATGATTAAAGCTATGAAAAGAAGTTCACCTAATCAGAATTATACAGAAAGTTTCATCAATTTCCTATCAGGTTGTAAAAATAAAATTGATAATGGATAGTGGAACATTTTTGTTACCTTTTGGAAAGGCAATTTGGTATAGAATAGTAGATAATTTAGACTTTTCTCTACTCAGGAGTGATCTGACTTAAGGTACTATTATTGTTTCCCTTTTATAGATGAGAAAATGCAGGCCTAGAGAAATCAAACAGTTTGTCTAAGGTCACACAGAATAGTAAATAGGAAATTCTGGCATTAAAATCAAGCTTTTTGCCCTAGGGTTTATATAGTTAATCACTGCTTGTTACTTCTAATTTTATAGGCGAAGGTACTGAGTTTCTGGTGTTAATGAATTTGTTCCAAATTACACAGGTGAGAGTTTGAGCTCAGACAGTTAGATGTCAGAGACTATTTTAAAAATTATTACGTTATATGATGCTCTAGGGTTTTAACCCCCTCCTGTTAAATCGAAACTAATCACGTAATACAAAGTAAACAAAGATGTTTAATCATGAGATTGACCTAAGGGTTATACATTAAATTTCATGCATAGAAAGGGTAGATGATGCAGTATGTGTCATCTATGTGTAAAAGTGGACCTCACTCACCAAACGATGGGGCTCAATTATGATTCACGTTGGGAGAAGCAAGCAGGGACCACGTCCTAATCAGAGTGCAGCAGGATGTAAGACTTCAGAAGTTTTATTCCTTTTTTGGTTTGGGAATATCCCCATCCCCATGACCCACCCATGGTTGTCATTGCTGGCAGTTGGTCCAGTACACATCTCCCTTTTTCCACTCTATTCCCCAAATGATACTCCCCAACCTCTCTGCCCTTAATAAATAGTACCATATTTCCCAAAGACACTCTAATAGTATTTTAGGAGGAAAAACATCCTTTTTCTAATCAGCACAAATCATATCCACATAACTCAAGAGCTAAGTAAGTTATAAATTCTAAGTCTATAAGGAAATTATTAATGTTTAAAAACATAATATTGCTTGAGTTTCAAATTTAAGTGAGTGAGCCTGAAGTATTTATCAGAAAATGCAATTTGCATAATGTAATCACATATTTCTCTGTCTTTGACCAAATTCAGATTTTACTGACATCTCATAAATAAAGGTTCCATTTTGATTTCAGGTGTAATAGCAGATAGACTCTGTTGGAATTCAGTAAGTACCATGCCAATCGGTTTCAACAAAAAATTAGAAATTAGCTTCTTAGAAGTATGACTATGTAAAAACATTTTTAGGACATTCCAGGATGCTGGGAGTCACCCCTGCTGTTTTCTTTGGCAGCAATCTTGGGACAGACATAGATGGCAGGACAAAGGATAAGAATGATTCAGCCTGGTGGTCAATACATCCCATTTTAAATCAGATCTGGCCACCTTTTTACTTAAAATATATGTTATTTTAATAATCCACCCATCTACTATTATCAGACAGTGGTAAATGATGATAATATCACTTTTAGGAAATGTGACACAATCGTTTTTGTTTAATAAAAGTAATACATTCTATGGCCTTTTGGTGCATTGTTTGTGTTCTCAAAGAATATCCTTGAAAATTATTTAGCAAGAGCTACAGTATAATATTATGGCCTTCAATTTCCATTTCATGGAAAAGCTTAGACCACTATTCACCTTGTGGTATTTCAGCTGAGCTTTTTGATTTCTCAGACAGGGACTGGAAAATATTTGATTAAGAAAAGAAAAGTCTTTCCCGAGTCCAACAGGGCTGGATAACCAAAATCTACAGAGAACTCAAATTAATCAACAAAAAAGGTAAACAATCCAAGCTATCACTGGGCATCAGATATGAATAGAATATTCTCTGATGAAGATAGATGAATGGCTACCAAATATTTGAGAAAATGCTTATCTTCCCTGATAATCAGAGAAATGCAAATCAAAATGACCCTGAGATATCACCTATACCCAGTGAGAATGGCCCCCACACAAAGTCTCAAAGCTACAGATGCTAGCATGGATGTGAAGAGAAGAGAACACTGTTATACTGTTGGTAGGACTGCAAACTAATACAGCCTTTTTGGAAGGAAGAATGGAGAATACTCAAAGAACTCAAATTAGACCTCCCATTTGATCCTGCAATTCCATTACTGGGCATCTACCCAAAAGAAAAAAAAAAATCCTTTTATCATAAGGACATATGCACTAGACTGTTTATTGCAGCTCAATTTACAATTGTTAAAATGTGGAAATGACCTAAATGCACACCAACCCAGGAAGGGATTCACAAACTGTGGTATATATATATATGGAATACTGTTCAGCCATTAAAAAAGGTGGAGACTTTACATCTTTTGTATTAATGTGGATGGAGTTGACATACATTCTTCTTAGTAAAGCATCACGAGAATGGAGAAGTAAGAATCTAATATAGTCAAGACTAATATGAAGTGAGTAGACAAGATAATACAAGGGGTGGGTAGGGGAAGGAGGGAATAGGTAAAGAGGATGAGGGAAGAGGTTGGGAGGTCATGGTGTATGACACACCTCTTGGGGGTAGGACACAATTGTAACAGGGACTTTATCTAACAAATGCAATCAGTGTAACCTAATTCTTTGTGCCCTCAATGAATCCCAAACAATAAAAAAAAAAAGAAAGAAAAAAAGAAAAAGAAAAGAAGTCTTGAGCAAACACATGCCATGCTGTGTCCTATTTAAATGTCAATAATTTTTTCCTGGGGCCAGGGGTCTGGTTTCATTTGGGGGCAACATTTGAGATGACAGGAGGTCACTGAAAGACAAGATATATTCTCGTAGCCAAATTGATCTAATCCAATGTGAATCTTGAGTGATAAGAAACACTGATCCAAAAAGATAACTGGCATTCCCAAGTGAGTCCTCACCTGTTTAGACTGTCACCTACATCAATTGCTGGAGAAGTTTCCAAATGTACCTTCTGTGGTGAAATGAAGCACAGACTTTGAGGGAGTTGCTCAGAAAATAGTAGACAAATTGTCAATGAAATAGTCTCCATCTGAACATGAAGGACTTAAAGTCTCCATCCTTCCATTCAATAAAAAAAAAAAACCTAGTAATGTCAGCTAAAGGCACTGTTACAAAGGAGTAATAGCTTCCCAAATGAGTCTCCCTGAAGTTTATATAGGACCTATTCCATATAATTTTATTTTTCATATATTCTTGACATCTAAATAGAAATTTTTGCCAGATTTTTACCACATTTGCCATTTCCAAACAACTTTTAAGTAGAAGTAAACATATCAATATATTTAGAGAATAAAAAGTAGAGCTAGGGATGGCACATAAGTTTCTACTAAATTATATGATTCTTTAAAAGGCTAGCATAGTCTAGGATCTTTGATCATCTTTCCCATCATAGTCATTTGCTAGCCACCTTCACTGAGAAATTTCAACTGTTGACACCAGGGAATCAATTTCTGTGGCATGAATCTTACTGAGAAAACACTACAAAATTATATGGTTTTAAATTACCATAGGAAATTTGAGACATTTCAGGTAGGAATTATTCCTACTGCTAGTGCTTTCTTTTCCCTTTGGTGTTTGTCACTAAAATGTTTATTTCTCTGTCATCATATGAAATATTCAAAAGAGAGAGACTTGACAAAAAGTGCTGTAACTAATACTTGAGACTAATCATAGTGCAGGACAGGTTACTATGGCAATTACCCTAAAAGCTGCTTAGAATACAATAGTCAACATTAAAACAATTTAGCCCTAAATGGTGTTACTAACTGGTTTCTACAGTAATGGTCCTGTGAATGCCATCAGATTTATAATGGTGATAATAATAAACAATAATGTGTTTTGCTTTTGTTGTGGTATCCCCTTAACAAATTGATTTTAACCCAAAACTGTTACTTGCTTCTTTGAGACAGGTCATGCACTTGTAATATCTCCCTTTTCTCTTTATAGTTAATCAGCTGTGTTCAGCGAATACTTATGAACAGAAGGCTCCAACAGCAATACAATCAGCAGCAACAGCAACAAATGACTTATCAACAAGCCACACTGGGTCACCTCATGATGCCAAAGCCTCCAAATCTAATCATGAATCCATCTAACTACCAGCAGATTGATATGAGAGGAATGTATCAGTCAGTGGCTGGTGGTATGCAGCCACCACCATTACAGCGTGCACCACCCCCAATGAGGAGCAAAAATCCAGGACCTTCCCAAGGGAAATCAATGTGATTTTGCACTAAAAGCTTAAAGGATTGTTAAAATCATAGAAAGATCTTTTATTTTTTTAGGAATCAATGACTTAACAGAACTCAACTGTATAAATAGTTTGGTCCCCTTAAATGCCAATCCTCCATTAGTTTAATTTTTTTTTTAAATAGGGCATAATATTTCTCCCCTGACATTTGTCAGTGATATTGCCTAGAATCTTCTTACACACATTGAGTACAGAAGATATTTCAAATTGTTTTCAGTGAAAACAAGTCCTTCCATAACAGTAACAGCTCCACAGATTTCCTCTCTAAATTTTTATGCCTGCTTTTAGCAACCATAAAATTATGATAAAATTAATGATTTTAGGAAAGAATAAAAATTTATATATTAATTCTTTAAACAAAAACACACAGCTGAGTTCTTAGAGTTGATTCCTCAAGTTATAAAATACTTTTGTACTTAATCCATTTCTTGATTAAAGTGATTGAAATGGTTTTAATATTCTTTTGACTGAAGTCTGAAATAGGGCTCCTGCTATATCATCTCTGTGACTGAAAAGTTAGAAACTAAAGGTTATCTTTGACAGAATTGTGTGCAATATTCTTAAATACTACTGCTCTAAAGTTGGAGGAGTCTTAACAGTTATCTTAGCATTGTATAAACAGCCTTAAGTACAGCCTAAGAAGAGAATTCCTTTTCCTTCTTTAGTCCTTCTGCCATTTTTTTTTATTTTCAGTTATATGTGCTGAAATAATTACTGGTAAAATTTCAGGGTTGTGTATTATCTTCCACATACAAATTTTCTCTCTCCTGGCACTAATATAAAGCATATCTGCATAGTGCCAGTGCTAGTGCTTCATCCTGTTGCTGGCAGTGGGATGTGGACTAAGAAAATCAAGTTCTAGCATTTTAGGAGGTTAATACTGAAGTTGTAGTGGTTAGATTCACACCCTGTTTTATAAACATCAAAATGGCAGAACCATTGCTGACTAAGTTCACATGAGGAATGTGCTTTAACAATTCCCAGTACTGTCAGTATTGTGAAATAATTCCTCTTAAAGATAAGGATCACTGACTTCTATGCTTTCTTCTTTTCTCTCATCATCATATTCTTTTCCCCCAGTTTCCTTACATTCTCTTAAATTGTTACAAAATATGATGTTTTTAGGTTAGTTTAGATTTGTGAGGCAATTTTTTCTCAAAATTAATCCATTTAATACCCTTTCATGGGCTTTTACTAGAAAATCATTACATTTTTTTCTTAATCCAGGTCTGTAAAAGTGACCTATAATTTTATTCATGTATAATTTGGTTACTTTAATTCTTAAAAGATTATTTTTGACTATAGGAGTCAACTCAATATGGCAAAATCATTTTTGAGATGGTGATGTAACAGATAGTGGAAATAGCTAAAGAATTCCAGAAAACAAGAAATCTGGGCATAAGATTTGCTCTAGGTATCACTGGATTAGAATGAGTTTAACATTAACTAAAACTATTTTGAGTTATTTGGATGATTAAGAGATTTCCCTTTTTATCTTGGAATAACTTAGTGGAAAAACATCCCAAAAACACTAGGTTTGTGATCTTGAATTTGTGAGGTTTGGTGGATCTACCCCTCCCCCATCTTCCTGTGATGAGATATCACTATCAAATTCTGTATATTTGGATATATTTCCAGCCATGTAATCAAATTTATTTAATTAGGGGGTAGATATGTGTTTACTTTTAGAAGAAATGAAAAAGATAAGATTTATGAGATAAATATTTGAAGGCAGTATGCTCTAGCTAACTGTTATCAATTGGTATTTGTATAAGTCCAGAATACTTTAAACCTGATTTAGTAGACATAGGAATTTTCAACATGGTCTAATTATTTACTCAAAGATACAGATGTGAAAACTTTAGGCAACTATCTAAACCTTTTCCACCATGGACAAAATTATGACTTAAAGAATAACATTTATAAGGATTAATTGGAAATCAGAGTTTGAATTAAAACTTGGACCACTTTGCATACCCTCTTCTCACTTGAGATTTAGCTACGTAATATGTACTTTGAGTGTAACATCAAGCTTTAACAAATATTTAAAGACAAAAAAAGTCACATCAATAAAATACTAAAAGGCTCATTTTTATATTTGTTTTAGATGTTTTAAATAGTTGCAATGGCTTAAAAATGATGATTTAAAATGTTGCTTGTAATACAGTTTTGCCTGCTAAATTCTCCACATTTTGTAACCTGTTTTATTTCTTTGGGTGTAAAGCGTTTTTGCTTAGTATTGTGATATTGTATGTTTTTGTCCCAGTTATATAGTAATGTTTCAGTCTATCATCCAGCTTTGGCTGCTGAAATCATACAGCTGTGAAGATTTGCCTTTGTTTCTGTTAGACTGCTTTTCATTTCTGTTACTGAGTATCTTAAGTACTGTAGAAAGGTGTTACTTCTTCCTTTAAGGCTGTTTTGTAATATATATAAGGACTGGAATTGTGTTTTTAAAGAAAAGCATTCAAGTATGACAATATACTATCTGTGTTTTCACCATTCAAAGTGCTGTTTAGTAGTTGAAACTTAACTATTTAATGTCATTTAATAAAGTGACCAAAATGTGTTGTGCTAGTTATTGCATTTTCACAGCTTTGAAAATCTGTGCACATACTATTTCATAGAAAATGTGTAGCCTTTGATGTCCTATTTAAAGGTAGTTCTTTTGAACATTTAGTCATTTAATATAGGGAGGTCAAGAAATTTGGTTCTTGAATCTGTTATATACGAAATTCTGTAAAAGGAGGCTTGGTGTCCGTAACACAGTGGTTATGGCACCAGCTCAAACTCAGCCTAGGCCAGCTAACCGACAATGAAAACTGCAACAAAAAATAGCTGGACGTTATGGTGGGCGTCTATAGTCCCAACTACTTGGGAGGCTGAGACAAGAGAATCGCTTAAGCTCAAGAGTTGGAGGTTGCTGTGAGCTGTGAAGCCACAACACTCTACCCAGGGTGTCTCAATTAAAAAAAAAATTCTGTAAAAGGAGATCTATGACCTTAAAAAGAATTTACATATTAGGAAGCTTAAGTATATGTTTGTGTTAGTTTTGGTTGTCTATGTATAATCTAGCACCATTTCCCGCTTCCCAACAGCTGTATAACTCATTTAAGTAAACCAGGGCTACCAGCCCATACTTGATATAAAAGCTGCTTACCATCCAGAAACCATAACAGGTAGATGGAAACTTTATTACCTGGCCTTAAGCTATGCTCATTTCCTTCTGTTATCATAAAATAAGGCATATTTATGTGCCCCAAACAAAACTTTAAAAGCAGTTACTTATCTACCCTAGTAACCATTATTTCCTTTGAGGGTAACATGTAGTGAAACTGTAGGTTTGACAATTGCCACCATGCACTTAGGTTTGCAGCACTATACAAACAACTCAGTAAAGTTTCACAACTTTGGTGTGTCAGTGTCTTACAGCTGTGTTTATGTTGATGTGTGGCAGTGTCTTACTGAATGGCATTCATTATTTCATGTTTTTGTGTGTCGTGAGAATGTCAGCACTTAAATTAGAGCAACAAATACTCTTAAATTTCTTGTTAAAATATTTGTTAATTCATAAATTTCTAGTTAAATTTGGCAAGAGTGAAAGTGAAACCAGGGACACATTAGTCCAAGTTTATGGGGATAAGGCCATAAAGAAAACAGCAGCTTACAAATGGATTAAATGTTTTTCTGAGTAGAGAGAAAGCACCACTATGAAGAGAGGACAGGGTAGCCAGTAACAAGCAAAACTGATGAAAACATTGCAAAAAATTGTCAAATTGTGCATCAAAGTTGTCAGTTGACTGTGAGAAGCATAGCAAACCAAGTAAACACTGATAGAGAAACAGGAAGATTTTAACTGAAAAATCTTTCTTTTTCTTCTTATTTATTTATTTAGACTTAATCTCACTCTGTTGCCCTGGGGGTTGAGTGCTGTGGTGTCATCATAGCTCTCAGCAACCTCAAACTCTTGGGCTCAAATCATCCTCACGCCTCCATTTCCCAAGTAGCTGAGACAACAGGCACCTGCCACAATGCCCAGCTAATTTTTCTATTTCAGTAGAGATGGGTCTCTTGCTCAGGCTGGTCGTGAACTCCTGAGCTTAAGCAGTCAGCCCACCTCAGCTTTCCAGAATGCTAGGATTACAAGCATGAGCCACAGTGCTCTGCCTTAACTGAAAATTGTGGCTAACAACTCATGGCTCTTGCATCATGACAATGCACCAGCTCACACAGCACTATCTGTGAGGAGTTTTTAGCCAATAAACAACTATATCAGACCACCCTCCCTCCTCACCTGATCTGTCCCCCCAATGACTTTTTTTCTTTACCTGAAGCTAAAGGAAATACTGAAGACAGTTTGATGACATTCAGGACATCAAGGGTAATATGATGACAGTTCCGATGGTCATTGCTGAGAGTTCCAAAATTGTTTTGAAAGTTGGACTAGGCACTGGCATCAGTGCATTGCTTCCCAAGGGGAGTACTTTAAAAGTAACCATAGTGATAATTCAGCAATGAGATATATAGCACTTTTTCCAGGATGACTTTGCCAACTTAATTGTCAGACCAGGTGCACGTTTATTTCTCTAAAATTTATATTCAGCTTTTTGCCTACCTTATTTTACCAGACTCAGTCTCAATTGACTTTTGGCTATGCCAAGTCAAATCTACCCTGAGCAAGAACATTTTTATACCACTGATTTTTTTTTAAGTCTACAATCTGAGCCAATCCCAAAAGAGTGACCACAAGGCAGAAATGTTTGTCATCTGTGCAACATTTTGTGTTTTTATTTTTTTAGAGCCTCAAGCTGTCACCCTGGGTAAAGTACTATGGCATCACAGCTCACAGCAACCTCCCACTCCTGGGCTCAAGCAATTCTGCCTCTGCCTCCCAAGTACCTTGGACTACAGGCACCTGCCACTACACCTGGCTATTGTTTGGTTGCAGCTGTCGTTTGGCGGGGCCCGGTCTGGATTCGAACCCGCCAGCTCAGGTGTATGTGGCTGGCGCCTTGGCTGCTTAAGCCACAGGCGCTGAGCCTGTGCACATTTTATATATGCTATTATATGGGGTGAATAAAAATTAAAAATCCCAAATATGGGCTGTGTCTAAGTGTCTGCCAGGTAATCAAACTCTTCCCTAGGGTTGGATCTAATAATGGGGTAGTGCCCTACCCTCAGGAGTTTACTCCCCAGGGTATGTGCTACTTTAAAATTCTCTTATGATATGTATTGCAACACTCTCTTTGTAGTAACTTTCCTACTAAGGAAATTACTCTCTCCTTGCTCTCTATGATCTTTCTGTTAGTGACCATTGCATACACACTTCCACTAAGGAAAAAAGCATGTAAATGGAGGCCTTTGTTATAATAAGGATACACCTTTAATTGAAGGAATGAAGGGGTGGAGCTAATCCTAATCCTAAACATTGTGCCCTTCTCTGTTAGGAACATGGAAGGAGGGAGCTTGGTTGTCATCTCTACCTATACTTACCAGCTGACTACTGTGAAATATCTACCTATTATATATACCCAGGCCCATCCCTATAGTCCTTATATGAAATAAGTCTTGGTTTTCAAGAAAAGTGAAGAGAGATGGCTTATCAGATGGAAGTATGGAATTTGTTTCAGATATATGAAGAGAAAGTGTAGTATTGAAAAAAAAAGGAACAAAGAAACAACAGGATTGGGAAAGACACTCAATTTGAGTGGATTGATGGGATGAGGAGTGAAATCCTGAATAAGTAATTCAATATAAAGGATAACAGGCCCAGAGTGGTGGCTCATACCTGTAATCCTAGTACTCTGGGTGGACTGCTTGCACTCACGGGTTTGAGACCAGCCTGAGCCTGAGTTAAAACCCTGTCTCTACTAAAAATACAAAAAACTGAGGCAAAAGGATCGCTTGAGCCCAAGAGTTGGAGGTTGCTGTGAGCTAAGATGTTGCCATGGCACTCTACCCAGGGTGAGAGCTTGAGACTCTGTCTTAAACACACATGCACAAAAATAAATAACAAAGGTTTGTGAGGTGGATGGTGTTTTCTAGATAACATATAAGGATGGTGCATGGGGGGCAGATGGGGAGGGAGATGTAATTTGTGTTTAGAATGCCAGGTGAAGAAATATTAAAGACAGGAAAATAATGAGTTCCAAGCATTCAATGGCCAGACTACAGAGGATTTTAAGGACAAAAGGGAAAAGAAA
Source organism: Galagoides demidoff (assembly GCA_963574575.1). Lineage (NCBI taxonomy): Eukaryota > Metazoa > Chordata > Mammalia > Primates > Galagidae > Galagoides > Galagoides demidoff. The sequence continues at coordinate 103,203 of CAUYQV010036687.1, forward strand.
ATCTTTAGAGGTTATACAGTGAAATTTTTAAATGGTATTTGTAAGAAAAAATGTGTTATTTCTTTTTACCCTTCGCCCAAGGAGCCTGACTTTGTTCAGGATATCTGATTTTTGCACACAAGATTTCACTTAGTGTGATTCCTATCTCAAACTTAATGCATAGTATGTCCATTAGTGGCATTCCTGTTCTTTCTCAAGTGAGGTTGGTCCATTGAGTGTAATTATTTCTTTCCTCAAGCCAGTTCTTCAAAGAGCTAAATCTATTCTTTTCCCTTGAGATCTAGCCATTCAAAGTACTTGCATCTCTGTTAACAGGTAATGTTATAAGCTTCCCTTAGTATTTTCAAAGGTAGTCTCTTTCCCAGTATTTCTCTACCTTTGTTCCCTTTCTTTCACTACTACAACATGCTTTGTGCTTATTGTGTGTTAATCCTTACCCAACGTTTCAGAAAAGAGGAGAATAATCCGAAAGTGAGACCAGAATCAGATTTATTTCAGTAGGAGGCAGAAGGCATATCCTAGTTACTTAAATTCTCTGGATCTTTCATGTCTCATTTGAAAAACATGGTATTCTAATAATATATTAACCTGCTAGAAGGCAGGGGACTGGCCCAAGTGATTTCCTAAAATCCCTTTCAGTTTGAAGTTAAACTGTGAGCAAAGCTCAGTCAGTCTGAAGTCAAAAGGCAATATATTTGTCTAAGGTTACAGGGTAAATTTGTAAACTGTATTAGAAATCCCTTCCCTTTGGTTAACCCTCTCCCCAACTAAGCTATACCTTTTCTCTTCCTCTGTTTAGGAAAATGAGAGGTCTAACAGGTATTTTAATGACAAAGCAGATAAGTCAAGTTGTAATTGGCTCTAATTACCACTTCCACTAGCTGCAACCTCCTTTATCTTTTGCCCAGAGCTGTTTCTTACTGCCTCTGGAACTCGTTGCAGAAAATGAAAAACATGTTTAAGTATCTGATTCTTGAATCTTGGTTGCTTGATTGGGTTATGAACATGACAATGCAGTAAGAATAATATAAGATTTTGTGAATCTTCTTTTTAACAAATAATTGATAATTTACCTTTCTATTGTTCATAATTTTAAAGGCAAATTAGAGCAACGTTTAAATTGTCTGGATAGTTTATAGGGAGTAAGAGGCAGTATTTAAGTTGACTCTTGTGTAACAACACATGTAATGCCTTTGAGGTGAAGGTTTTATAGGCCAATTGTGTGACAAAACTAATGAGTGAAATAGTAATCATTTTTTTCTGTAACTGCTTGTCCCCACATGCCAGTAACAACCAGGTATAAACCTCTATCTAACCTGCTGAATATGTATCAATGAAAACAAAAACAAACTTAAGGAAAGGGGGGCTAGAAATGTGGTTTATAACCGTCTGAAGTCTTGTTTGGTCATCCTCAACTCTTAATAGATTTTCAACAATACAGCAAGGAGAGGTTATGCTTCAGAGGCTTTAGTTAGGCAGGCTTGCTTGGATCTTATCCTTTTTAGTAAAGTAAACCTTTCGTTCTATTATCAAGTTTTCCACCATCTATTTGCACATCTTGCATACACTATTCCTGGATGTGGTAACCTTGAATGAAGTGTCTGCCTGTGCTATTTCTCCCTTAATGATTTCCCCTCAACTCTACTCCACACACTCATAAACACACACCCCCTTTATTCTAACACTTAAATTTATGTGTCAGTTGGGGAATGAGATGGAAAGAACTTGTAAAATCTTAGAAGGATAGAGATGGCAGGGGTCCTAGAGACCTTGTAGCCCAAGCTCCTCCCATTACAATTAGGAAAACAAAGGCCCTGAGAGGGGAAAAGATTCCTAAGGGTGCTCATGTCTTCTAGCTTCTATTCCAATTTTCATTCCATTCCATTCAGATGCTTCCTATTACATTTACATTCCAATTCATTTTTTTAATCTGCCATACCACATCAATCAAATTTTCAAAATAATTGGTATTGAACTAAGCTTCAGAATAAGAACTGTTAGTGGGGAGTGGAGGAGGACATGAACTAAAATGAAAGGGAAACATTCTTGTGTGAGTGACAGTTGTAAAATGGGAAGTGCCCTGACATATCTCTTAAGCTTTTAATTTGGCATCCAGAGCACTGGCTTCAGATTTTCTTTCAGAGGGATATTTAATTGTCCCTAAACTGCAAATGTGGATGCAGAGAGAAGGGAACACTTCTACACTACTGGTGAGATTGCAAACTAATACTGTTGCAGGAAGATGAGGCCCAACGGAGAGAAAGAGCACCCAAACAGCACCCAAACACCACAGTTGTAAGAGGAAGGGCTTTATTCATGGGCCCGGAGCTTACGGCATAGAAGATTTCCAAATGGCTGTGCTCCCTGACTGGCTTGGTCTTTCCCTTTTTATTGACAGTCAAAAAGTTCCACCCCACAGGCACCCTTCCCATTGGCCAGTTTGAATCGAGCAAGAGATGCTACTCCAGCCCCTATAGAACTACAGGATTTCACAGAACTTGGAAATTTCCAAGTTCCAGGGAGTTAAGCCTATAAATTCCCAAGAGCTGAGTCACCATAGAGAGGGCCCTGCAGGTGCATCCTCGTGGTCTCCCTGAGAAGATCTGTTCTCCTGGACCTCGCCCCTCTCTGGTATCTTCTCTCAAAACAGCCTTTTTGAAAAGAAGTATGGAGAATTCTCAAAGATCTAAAAGTTGACCTTCCATTTGATCCTACAATTCCATTATTAGGTATCTACCCAGAAGAACAAAAACCATTTTACAACAAAGACATTTGCACCAGAATGTTAATTGCAGCCCAATTCATAATTGCCAAGTTGTGGAAGCAACCCAAATGCTCATCAACCCATGAATGGATTAACAAACTGTGGTATATTTATACCATAGAATACCATTCAGCCATAAAAGAAGGTGGAAACTTTATGTCATTTATGTTTACCTGGATGAAGTTGAAAGATATCCTTCTTAGTAAAGTATTTCAATAACAGCAAAGAAAGGATCCAATGTACTCAATATTATTATGAAACCAATATAAAAACACTGGTGGGAACACAACTACAGTGCATTTTACAAGGGTACATATAAAATTTACTAAGTGTAGAGTATAAATGTCTTAACACAATAACTAAGAAAATTTGGTGAAGGCTATGTTAACCAGTTTGATGGAAATATTTCAAATGGTATATTAAACCAGCACACTGTACCCAATAATTGCATTAATGTACACAGCTATGATTTAATAAAAAAAGATAGAAAAAAACACTCTTACACATACACATATATATATTTGAGACAGAGTCTCACTATGTCACCTTTTGTAGGGTGCTGTGGCATCACTGTTCACAGCAACCTCAAACTTTTGGGCTTAAGTGATTCTCTTGCCTCAGCCTCCCAAGTAGCTGGGACTACAGGTGCTCACCACAATTCCTGGCTATTTTTGGTTGCAGTTGTCATTGTTTAGCAGGCCCAGGCCAGGTTTGAACCTGCCAGCCTCAGTGTATGTGGCTGGAACCCTAACCACTGAGCTACAGGTACTGAGCCAGCAAGGGTATATTTCTAAACAAAAGTAAACTGTAAATGTCTTAGCACATCAAAAAAAATTTCTCCTTTTGCCACACTTGTATCTAGAAACTCTGTTTTACTTTCTGGATCTCAGTGTCTAGTGCCATGTATTCATGGCACTCATTCAGTCTTCCTCAGACTAGGCAAGTTTATGCCCTAGGTATTTCAAAATCTTCCATTTCAAATGAGAAATGATGTATTCATAAGAAAAAATAGAAAGCTATGTGTTAGCACAGTGATCAATGTCAGAATAAGGGTGACTATTCTTGAGTTAGATGTGCCACATAAATCACGAATCGTTTACTTATTTCCAAAGAACTGAAAGACAGGAAAATTATTTTACTATGTTAGAATTTAGGGACCTGATTCTATTTGTGTAAACTTGGACACATTACCTCACCTCTGAATTTTCTCTCACACAGCAATCTTGATTTATCGAATGCTTACAATGTTTCCAGCACTATGACTAGTAACCTCTTGTTATTTCTGTTTTACAGATGAAGAAATAGGTTGAAAGTAATTAAGTTGTTTTCCCAGTGTCACACAACTAATGGAACAGGTCAGATTCAGAGAACATGTCTGATTTTGGTTTTGCCACTGAATAAGCCTGCAACTCTTCCTTTAAGTATGATTTAACCCCCGCCTTTTGCAAATAACTGAGAGTACCTTATCATTTTGTTCTGTGTTTATCAGCTTGCACTTGCCTGTTTTTACCTTAAGTAAGGCCTTGAAAAATAGAATAGTTTCCTTTGGTGTTTTCTTTCTTTTTTTTTTTTTTTTTGAGACAGAGCCTCAAGCTATCCCCCTGGGTAGAGTGCCATGGCATCACAGCTCATAGCAACCTCCAACTCCTGGGCTCAAGCGAGTCTCTTGCTTCTGCCTCCCAAGTAGCTGGGACCACAGGCGCCCGCCACAACGCCCGGCCATTTTTTGGTTGCAGCCATCATTGTTGTTTGGCGGGCCCGGGCTGGGGATTCAAACCTGCCACCTTAGGTGTACGTGGCTGGCGCCTTAGCCGATTGAGCCACAGG
>CAUYQV010036691.1:0-14769 GCA_963574575.1 Galagoides demidoff
TCTGAAGATCCTCAAAGAAATAAATGTAGACTTACAATTCACCCAAGAAATTCCACCACTTAGAATCTTTTCAAAGGAAAATAAGTAATTTTATCAAAAAGACATTTTCACTCGAATGTTTATTGCAACATAATTCACAGAGTTTCAAAGATGTGAAATCAACCCCAGTAGCCATCACGTCATGGGTGGATAAAGAAAATGTGGTATATGATATGTACTGATATATAAACTGTGGAATTCTACTAATCCATACAAAACAAATAAAATAATGTCTTTTGCAGCAACTTGGGTGAAACTGGAGAGCATCATCCTATACGAAGTATCTCAGAAGTGAAAAAACAAACACAACATGTATTCTCCAATAATTGGGAGCTAATTGATGGACATACACAAGCACACAGAGATAAAATGGTCACTGAAACTCAAGAGGGGAGGCGGCAGAGGTGGAGTAAAAACTTAACTGTTGGATACAATGAGGACTATTTGGAGGAAGGGCAGATGACTAAAAACCCCAACCTGAACATTATAAAAGGTATCCACTCAACAAAACTCTTTGCATGCATTTAATATTTCAAAATTTTAAAAAAAGTCATTCTCATGAGACTAAAACTAAGAAAGAACTATTTCTTTCTTCCTTTATGGAAGAAAGGTAAAATTGATACAATTTGAATTATTTTCCAAAGAATTTTTTTTCCATTTCCAAATAATGGTTTCTTCAACTTCAGCAATGTCTGAGTACACTTGCAAGAGAGAAGATATTTTGTTTGTTTGTTTGTTTCAGAAAACTCATCATCATGTCTTGCATAAGTGATGCCAAAAAGCATATTGGTATTTTTTATGCCATCCATTGTTTGGTTTTCAGACTTTTGTTGTCTCCTTGAAGAATACAAAATGTGCCCTCATTTGACACACTGTTTTAATCTAATATTAATTCACTTATTTGTATAGAAAATCAAAATTGCTGGTCTTCCACATGTTGGCAGATTTTCTCTGAGTTAGATCCTTTTGATCTTGAGATTTAAAGAATGAAACCATAAATCACTCAGAGAAGTGAAAGGACAGATTTTATTGATGGAGAAAGAGGTAGATAAGAGGAAGAAGGTCAACATAACCTCCGTCAGGAGGGCTGAGATGTGGGGGAATCTGAGTGGGAGCCCCCATGTGCCTTTTGTGCAGGAATTCATATACTGCCCATGAGCAGGGGTTCTTGGGAATGCATGTTTATGTCCAGAACATGTCACAATTCACCAGGGGCTGACATGCAGGAAAAAAATAATCCTAAAATTAGCAAATGAATGAGGTCCTTACAGTCCCTGTCCCAGGAGAAGTAGCAGGGTATATACTTTCTAGGCCAGGAGGGACTGCCCAGATGAGAAACTCACTAATTAGGCTGCTTGTCTCTGACTCTGCTTGAGTACAAGGAATGCCATTTAGAAAAGGTTGTTTACCCAGGCTTAGAAAATCCCATAGTGGGGAGGGGGTAACTGTCCAGCCCTGAATGGGAAGAGTGAATATCACTAACAAGTTCTGGAGTTTTTTCCTGACAAGTCTCTCCCCTTGCTGAGATTATAAGTTTCATCTAAATCTCCAGAGAAGATCTTCACATTCTAATTTTTTTCACTTATTATAATGTTCATTGACTTCAAAGTCTTTATCAAAGGCTTAGGAACTGAGCCCCTCCAGTCATAATTCATTGATCAAGATTTTAGGGCTTTCATTCTAGATACCTGAGAAGTCACAAACTTACTTTCTTTAGAGTTTAATTATTCCATTTTTTTACCCCACTTGATCACCATAAAATATATATACCCTCCCAAATTGCCATGTGCATAAAAGATGAATCTTGCATATCCTCCCAGTCTTCTGAACTAGGGAAACTTAAGCTTCACCTAAAGTTCTAATTTCCTATATTTCCAGAGGCTTTATGGCAATGGCTAGTTACAGATCTCATTGGGTCAGTTATATCATTCTTTCAATCATTAAATCTTCAAGGAATATCCACTAAGAGATAGAAAATTCTGGGGCAATATAAGAGAATAAAGGAAAGATGAAGCCCAATATTATGGAACTTAAATCATAAAAGATTGTATGGTATGATGAGAATAGCATCATATTTAATTTATTATGAATTAAATAAGTAGAATGATGACCCAAAAAGTGACTGAAAGACAGAAACATAGTTTGAACAATCAGAAAAGGACTCTATGAGTAGGTATATTTTGAACCAATTCTTGAGGACAAATGAAATAAAGTCTGGGGAAGAGTTTTTTCAGCAAGGAAAATAGTAAATACATAGGCTCTGAGTCTAGAAAGCCATTGTGTAATTCATTCTAGAAATCCAGTCAGGATCTAGATCTTAGTGTATAAGAGCAACAAAAGAGTTAAGATTAGAAGTTCAGGAAAAAATTAAATAAAGAACTTATAAAATCATGGTAAAGGGTCTGGACAGTTTTAAGAAATGATATAATAGAACCAAGTATGTTTTAAAAAAATCCTGTCTTTTGTGTAGAGTATGGACTGATGGGTATTAAAAGTGAAAAACAAGAGCAAGTTACAAAGTGATTGTGATAGACACTTGCAAAGTAATGGTGAATTCAATAAGGTGCTGGCATCATTTTCGATGACAAATGCATAAATCTGAGATTTATTCTGAGAAAGAGCAGTTAGGATTAGTTGATGAGGTTGAAAATGAGGTTGAGGGACAGAGAAATTAAATAGACTCCAAAGTTTTTGCTAAATAAATGGGTTGATAAAGAGGAAATTTCTTAGCATGGAAAAAAAATGAGTAGAAGATTAGATAGAGGTAAGGAGCCTCAAGAGTTATGCTTTACATTCTTGAATGTGGACACTCTTCTTAGACATCAATATATGTTTAAAAAGCTGATTTGGCATAGGAAGCTAGAGCTCAGTTATCAAGTCAGCACTATAGAAAACCGTGAGGGCAATCAGAGCTTAGATTAGATCTAATTTTATAGGACTTGATGACTTAGAAAACTAAGAAGTGAAAAGAGAAGATTCTGCATCCTACATTTAGAGAATGAATACAGCACAGAATTAGTAAAGGAGTCTGGGAACATCAGACTACAAAGTAGGAAGCTCTAAAGAGAGGGCTGCTTCAAAGAACTAAAAGAGGGTTTATTAAGGGGTCAGCAATAATGGCTACTAAACCTGCTACTAAAATGAGGAGAAAGGGGTATTATTGTCTGTGGCTACAAAGAGATTGTCAAGGACCATGAAGTACCAGTTGCAATGAAGGATGAGGATGGAAGTGAGAGTAAATTAGGCTTGAGAGTAAGCAGGCAGTGAGGAAGTATGACTATCCCTTTTGGAGTCTTATTCCAAGAAGTTTTGCCATAGATAAATAAATAATAATAGAAACAGAGCAATAGATCTCATAACATCGGATCATGAAAGAGTTTGATTTTTGTTTAGGTTTTAAACCATGAATGTCCCTAAAGTCTGGTTACATTGTGATGAGAATAATCTAGGAGAGGGAGCTGTTTTCAATGCAAAGCACACATACAGAATGGGAGAAAATATGAACAAACTAGTCATCCAAGACAGGGCTGATATCTACTAAAATGTCAAATCATCAAAATAATAAAAAAATTAAAAAGTGGACAAAAGACATGATCAGAAGTTTACTAAATGAAGAAAGGCAAATGGCCAACAAATATATGGAAAAATGCTCAATGTCACTAATGGTCATGGAAATGCCAATTAATACCATAATGGGATATATCAACTTACCCTGTAAGAAGGGCTTTCCCAAAACAGTAGCTGCTGGTGTGGATGCAGAGATGAAGAAACACTTATACTTGTACACTATTGGTGAGACTGCAATTTGAGATTTCTCAAAGAACTAAAAGCAGACCCACCATTTCATTTAGAAATCATACTACTGGGTCTCTACAAAAAGGAAAAAAAGCAAGTCATTTTTATCAAAAAGACACCTGCACTCAAATGTTTATTGAAGCAGAATTCAAACCAAGCGCCCATCATTTTACAAGTAGATTAACAAAAAATGGTATCTGACTATAAATGGTGTGTGTGTGTACAATGGACTACTACTCTCAGCCATAAAAAGAAATGAATTAATGTCTGTGCAGCAATTTGGATGGATCTGGGGACCATTATTCTAAATGAAGGATTTCAAGAATAGAAAAACAAACACCCCACCAACTCTCTAAGAATTTAGAACTAGATGATGGACACACATGGGCACAGCAAGAAGTAAAAAAATTACTTGAAATCAAGAAGGGGGAGGCCACTCTTCAGGTGATGGGCACATGTATAGCCATGATTAAAGCAACATAAAAATCTATCCATATAACAAAAAATGTACTTTTATTCCAGAGTAACTAGGGAAAAAAAGAATGTGGATAATGATGCAGGTGGTTTTGTAAATTGATTATAGGAAAAAGAGAAAGTTTTTATTGTACTTCTTGTTTTTCACAAAATAAACATCAGAAAAAGTCACCTACTTAAAGTGATGGTAGAAGTGTCAAGGGTGGGAACCAAAATGTGAAGGAAAAAAACCAATTGACTCAGGAAACAGAAAATTAAATTAAAAGATTCCTGGTGTAGTTTTGAGTGCCCATCTGAAGTTCACAGTCATTATTTCCTTAGAGTGAGAGTTCTGTGAGAGTTGTGTCCCCCCAGCCCCTATAAAATTTCCCCAATAGTTCTGTGGTCAGAAAAGAGAAGCATAATATGGTATAAACACTGATAAATGTTGCCAGATTAGCAATACAATGTTAATAAATAAATAAATGTTGCCAGATTAGCAATACTGAAATGATCTCTAAGGAGTGAGAATATGGATGTACTGTGGGATCATAGTTGGCCATGGGGCATGAGGACAGGTACAAGGGGGATGAATTCTGGAGAAAATGGGGCTTCAGTAAGAAGTCTAATTGTGGTGGAAGAAGTTTTGGATTGCAGAGTGTGGAGTAAAAATTAGCAAGAAATTATTGTTCTTTAGCTTTTAAAATGTCCTCATCATTGGTATCAGTTGAACTTCTCTGAAAATGAGTTGAATTTTGAATTATTAGCCTTCTTCAAATATATCCCCATGCCAGAATCTTATGACTATACATAGCATAAGTAATTTAGCAATACTAGGTGACAGAATAACCAGCAAAAAACTGGCATATTTATTATTATAAATGATTCAGACCCTAAGAACTGTGAACAATACTCTAGATCTCATTTCAAAACATGGAAGTAGTCTGCTAGTTATTTGATCCCTTCTCATTAATATCTACCACGACCGCAGTCATTATAAATGATTCAGACCCTACGAACTGAATCTCTAGAACAATACTCTAGATCTCATTTCAAAACATGAAAGTAGTCTGCTAGTTATTTGCTCCCTTCACACTGATATCTACCACAATTGTAGTCATAAATAGGCAGATACAACAACTGATTTGTTGGATTTCTGTTGTGTTCTACGGTGATCCTACAACATCTTTCCAGCGATCTACTTTTGTGCTGCTAGCGAACCTCCATTTAAAAAATTCACAACATCTGTTTGAAAATATATTCAAAGTCCAGGTAGCACAGAGGCATGTGTTTTTACTGTTTCCAGAGGAAAGGAGCTTCATGTTTGCAATCTGGGGCACGAAATACCAGAAAAAGCATTAGAATGGGATAGAGGCTAATAAATACTTTGAGTAAAATTTTGACTTTATCTTATGCGAGATCCACAAAATATGCCCTTTAACCTAGTAAATATTTCTTAAAAGATAGAGATGCTTTGTTATGGCAGCTGAAACACTTATCATTAAATTTCTAAAAACCCAGTTTTTGCCAAACTGAGTATGTATTTTTTGCCAAATATTTTTGTGTACTGTGATTTTTTCTCATCTCTTCAAACCTATTCTATAAAAATAATAAATGCTAATAAGTACAGCAAAACTTTAATATTTGATACATCTTTTAAGCTGTGTAACTTAATATTTAAATACCTGATAATTCTTAGACTGTATAATTGATATAATTAATACTTTCAGATATACAATATCTGAGAATACATGGCCATAGTTCTTAGAAAGGAATGATTTTGCAGCGTTTGCCAACTTGTAATAACTTAGAAAGCTTAAAAATACATAAATAATTAACAGTGCAAAGAAAAAAACAGAGAAAAGGAAATAAAAGAAAAAAACCACTGTTTCAATCATTAAAATGTTATGTGACAGAAAAATGTATGGGGTTACTTATAGTGGCTTTTGTGGCAAAATGTTTGAGGTAAATTACTATGAGAAAAAATAAGAACAGGTTGAAAAAGAGCAGATCATATTTGAGAACTGATAAACTGTGATATCTTCACAATACTTTCCCAAGACTAAAATACTGCTAAAAACCAAAACTTTAGACAATGCTCATGAAGTATTCAGCAAACTCATACAGGTAAGAGCACATATATTATGATTCCATGTTTGTCAAACTAGAAACTAGCAGAACTTTTTAAGCTTGTATTCCTGGTGATTAGAGATTGGAGAGAATTTATTTGACCCTATTCTAATTACACATATACTGGTACACACTCACTGTCACACACAAACACACACAGGCATACATATACACATGTAAACTTTATACAACATGTTGCAATGGTGAGGAAATAACTGCCATTGGTGCTTGAAGGATATTTGTGTTTGATTTGGTAAAGTTAAATAATTAATATGTTGATGAAAATATAAATCTTTAAAATGATTTTATTCTCAAAGAAATTTAATATGTTCAGATCTTAAAATTAAAGATAACTACATTGACCTTGATTCTCAAATTTCTTCAACCTCGGAAATATATTGAAAACACTAAAACCTTATTATAGCCTGCTTTATGCAAGTTTTAATGCTCACTATTTTATAACCAGAGAATAAGGTCATTAAGGATTTATATGCTTTTACTATAAAAGCTGTAAGAATTATGTACTGAGTGATCAGAAATAAGTTAACAAGCAATTAAATATGTAGTAACTAATTTGTTGAAAATATTTGTTTGAATATTGACATTATCTGATGCAGAGTATATTTTTCAAAATTATTTTATGTAGACATGGTTATGTGGTGTGTGGGAATGTGCGTGTGGGAGTGTTATGATTAGAATCTGATAGAATAGAAAGTACAGGAATGTCATGATTTTGTACAAGAGTTATCAAAAACTAAAGGAAAACATAATTTCAAAGAATAACTTTAAAGTATCAATAATGAGTCTAATAAAGAACCACTTTAATTTTGTCTGATAGAGGTATACGTGGCTATTTAAACCATATTGATATGTAAATAATTTTGACAAGAATTCCATAAGTGCAAAGAATTCTATTGCTTTTAAAGTGCATATTTAATGGCATAGAACCTACATGTAGAAAATCTTACATATTTTCCATGAATTTTCACAAAATAAAAATTCTTGTGTAACCAACACTCAAATAAATATAGAAAAGAACAAAATACAACCTCAGAATTTTTCTTGTACTCTACCCATCAATATCCACCCAAGCAAAAGAACTCTTCTGGTTTCTGATGAGACAGCCTCACCTGTCCAGGGAGCTGATATGTATAAAACCATGATTTCTGTGAGGGTCTGTTGTATGTGGACTTGCTTGCCTAATAGTTTGTTTGGGAGAATCATCCAAAGTTTTGTGGTAGAAAAAAAATATTTCACTATGTTACAACATAGGACTTCTATGTATGAATACTCCACAACGATTTCGGGACACACTGTCAGTTCTACAAATGACAAAAATGCTGATGCTGTGAGGCGCTCTGGCTGTCCTTATTTTTATCTTGCACAAAGATGTGGGTTTTTATGGTGGAAAGTCACACAAGTTGTCTTGGTTGTGTGAGTAGGAGGATAATGACTCAGTAATGAGGCACGTGTCTATTTAGAGTTAATATCAGCTGGAAAGATAGTTCTCTGAAGACGTTATGCCATTTTACGTGCATGGACAAGTTCTAGGTGCTCATCGTCACTCGAGTTTGCTAGCCATTTTCTCATTTTATCCAATCTGGTGAACATATCGTGCTATAATATTTTTGTTTAATTGGACTTTCCCTGCAGACTAAAAAGCTGAGCATCTTGGCAAGTCCCTCCCAGGCATCGATACACTTTGGTCAAGTGCTGTTGAAGCTTCGCCTTTCTCTCCGGAAAACGTTGTAGAGAATTTTATTCAAAGCATTTCTATGAGATTCAAATTTTGTCTTTGTATGTTTTTCAACTATTAAGTATGTGGAAAACATAATTTTTTGAAGCCAACTGGGCCTGCTTTGGGGGGAGTTGGTAACTAATTATATTTAGTGAGGAGTTATAAATGTATTCAGATTTTCTATTTGTTTGGGAGCCAGTGTTCCTTATTTTATAATGCTAAACAATAAAAAAATTAATTTAATGACCTGAACACTTGCTTTACTGTTGCTATGTATTTAAATTTTAGAAAAGGATAAACTGGAGTCAAAATGTATTTATATTTTCATAATGCTCTTTATTTCCATATATATTCTCGTGGTTTGTCCAGGAATATGTTTCTACTTCTTCAGTTTTGCTTTGTCTAATTTTTATTTTAATTGCATACAGATTTGTTTAAAGCCTCTTGTTTCAGAACAATAGCTGGCCGCTGATTTTCTTTCAGTGGTTTAGCTCTGTCAGCATCTCACTCCTGTGATGCTTCATTGTCACAATTGCTGCTACAAACGCAGCTGTCAGTCAAACTATTCTACCTCGGAACACAATGTACTCTTCTCCTCTGTCTGATTTTTTTTTTTATTTGTGACTCCATATCTATCATATTTTTTGGAAATTTTCTCTGATTTTCTGGGGTTTTTTTCCTTTTAAGAAATTTCCCTTTCCACACTGTAAAATAATTAACATTTAGTGACTTTAATCAATTTTATAAGTAGAGTACATTTGTACACATTTTTCCACCTGCGAGGATCACTTATTCAGAGTACAGAGTATCTCTGTCATCAATGTGAGCGGTTTCATTACGTCCCACTCCAATTCAATTCTCTGCCCCAAAGAACAACCACTCTAGTTATTTCCACAGCCAGAGAAGAGTTGGTCTCTGTGTATGTGCATGTGGATGGTCACTTACTTCTCTGGCTTTTTTTCATGTAGCATAAGGTCACTGAGATATCTGTATTGTGTTATGGATCAGAAGTTCAATCATTTTATAATGGATGTATTCAACTGGATGAATACACACAATTTGATTTGTGCATTCATTTGGGTTGCTCTCCGTTTTTGACTCATCTGAATAATTTTGGACACTTTTAGAGATAGACTATTTCATTTACCTGAGAGTTATTGAAAAGACTGTCTTTTTCCCACTGTATGTTCTTGGTACCTTTGTCAAAGGTAAGTTCACTAAAGATGTGAGGATTCATTTCTGGATTCTCTATTCTGTTCCATTGGTCTCTGTGCCTATAGCATGTTGTTTTAAGTACTACAGCTGTGTCACATAATTTGAAGTCAGGTAAAGTTATTCCTTCAGTTTTGTCCCCCTTAATCAGGATAGCTTTGCTATTTTGGGTTTTTGTGGTTGGTTCTATATACATTTTAGAATTATTTTTTTCTATTTCTGTGAAAAGATCATTGGTATTTTGATGGCGATTATACTGAATCCGTAGATGCTTTGGGGAGTATCGACATTTTAACTGTATTTATTCTTCTCATTCATGAGCCTGGAGGAGCTTTCCACGTTTTTCTGTCTGCTTCCAATTCATTCATTGTTATTATCTCCAGGTACTTTATTTCCTTTCTAGCTATTGTAAATGTATTACTATATGCCAACAATAAATAATCTGGAAAAGAAACCAAGAAAGTAATCTCAAAACTTTATTTATTCATCTGCTGAAGACACATGGGTTGATTCCATATTTTTTTCTATTGTTATTGCCGAAACAAACATGGGCGTATAGAAATCTCTTTAATTTACTGAGTTGCCTTCATTGGGATAAATATCCAGCAGGAGGAGGGCTGGATCGTATTGTATAAAAATTTTAATTTTTTTATAAATTCTCCATACTGGATATTATATTGGCTGTGCTACTATACACGCCCACCAAAAATGTAAGTGTGAGAGTTCTCTTTTCTTTGCATCCTCAGCAGTTTTTGTTGGATTATTGTCTTTTTGATAACAGGAGGGCTCCATTTTAAGGAGGGCTTTGATTTGCAGTTCCCAGATGGTAAGAAATTTGAGCATTTTTTCACATACCTGTTGGCCATGTGTATGTCTTCTTTTAAGAAATATGTATTGAAATTCTTTGTCCACTTTTTTTTTTTTTAATAGACAGAGCTTCAAGCTATCTCCCTGGGTAGAGTGCTGTGACATCTAGGCTCACAGAAACCTCCAGCTCCAGGGCTCAGGCGATTCTCTTGCCTCAGCCTTCCAAGTAGCTGGGACTACAGGTGCCTGCCACAACACCTGGCTATTTTTTTTGTTGCAGTTTATTCAGGGCTGGGTTTGAACCCATCACCCTCAGTATATGGGGCCAGGGCCCTACCCTCTAAGCCAAAGGTGCCACCCCACTTTGCCCACTTTTTAATTAATTAATTTATTTTTGCATTTGAGATGTTTGAGCTTCTTATATATTCTAGATATTAGTCCCTTGTCAGATGAATAGTTTCAAATATTTTCTCTCATTTCATAGGTTATTTCTTTAATATTTGGATTTTTTTCCTTTTTGTGCAGAGCTTACTAGTTTAAACATAGTAATTTATCTTTTCTAAAAAGTTTTGCCCATGTTGCTGAGGTTTTAACACCCCCCCAAAAAAAATATTGCCTAGATCAATGTCTTAGAAAATTTTCTATATATTTTCTACTAGTACTTTTATAGTTTGGGGTTATGTTGAATCTATTTTGAGTTGATTTTTGCAATACTGAGATACACAGATCTTGTTTCATTCTTCTGCGTATAGATATCAACTCTCTGAGAACTATTTACTGAAGTATTAAACGAGTGTCTTTTCCCCACTTTTCCTAGTGAGTGTCTTTGTAAAAAATCTGTAGGCTGTAAAGACATACTTTTATATCTAAGACTTGTAATATGTTTCGTTGGTTCATGTGTCTCCTCTTCTACCAATATCATGCTGTCTAGGGAAGGGGAGCCTTTCAGAAAATTTTGAAGTAGTAAGAAGCCTCTAGCTTAATTTATTTTCCTCAAGACTGCTTTGCCTATTCTGAAGGTATTTTTTCTTGTTTGTTTTGAGGTTCCACAAAAATTTTAGTATTATATTTTTTGATTTTTTTGAAGAATAGCATTGGTATTTTGAAAAAGATTGAACTGAATCTGTAGATTGCTTTGGGTAGAATGGTCATTTTAACATTATTAATTTTTTTTGCTCTGTGAGAATAGGATGTTTTTTAATTTTTTAAATTTTTTTGTCTTTAATTTATTTCATCAGTATTTAAAATTTTTCTTTGTAGAATTATTTCATCTACTTGGTTACATATATTTTTCTTGAAGCATTTTGAATTTTTTGTAGATATTATAAATGAATATGCCTTCTTAATTTATCTCTGATTATTTACTCTTGGTATATAGTGATTTTTATATGTTGGTTTTGTATTCTGCTACTTTACTGAATTTGTTTAATAGTTCTAAGGTTTTTTTTTTTTCATGGATTCCTTAGGTTTTTCTGAATATAAGATTTTATTACCTACAAAGAGAGAAAAATTAAGAACCATTTGGATGCTGCTATTTCATTGTCTGGCCTAATTTCTCTGGCAAGGACTGTGCTAAATAGGGGTTGGGAAAGTGGGCATCAGTATCTGGTTCCAGTTCTTAAAAAAAACATTTTTCAGTATGATGTTGGCGGTGGATACACATCATGTACAGCTATTACTATATTGAAGTATGTTCTTTTTATGCCTAGTTTAAGATTATTTATCATGAAATGATTTTAAATTCCATGAAATCTTTAACTGCATCTGTTAAGATGATGATATGGCTGTTTATGTTCACACCACATTATCTTCAAATGACGAATTTCACTTATGGATTTGCATACATAGAACCATTTTCGCAACCATGAAATTAATCCCATTTGACCATTACCTTGTTTTGTTATCTTTTTTGTGTGTGTGTGTGAGACAGAGTTTCACTTTGTCACCCTCGGTAGAGCGCTGTGGCATCACAGCTCACAACAACCTCCAACTCATGGGCGTAGGTGATTCTCTTGCCTCAGCCTCCTGCGTAGCTGGGACTACAGGTGCCCACCACAACGTCCCACTACTTTTTGTTGCAGTTTGGCCGGGGTTGGGTTCGAACCCACTACCCTTGGTATATGGGACTGGCACTCTACCAACTGAGCCATAGGCACCAAGTTCTTATCTTTCTTTGATTTTTTTTTTGATTCAGTTTATTGTTATTTTATTTAAGACTATTTCTGTTCATGTTTATAAATTATATCAACTTGTAGTTTTCTTTTGTGTGTGTCTTTGGTTTTGCTTTAGGGCTAATTCTGGACTTATAGAATAAATGAAGAAAAATTCCATCCTTTTGAATGTTTTGGAATAATTTTGAAATAATTGGTATAGATGTTTGATAGGATTTGGCAATAAAGACATCCTGCAGCATTGGGCTTTGTTGTTGTTGGAGTGAGTTTTTATCAGTGACTCAATCCTGTTGCTTGTTATAAATCTGTTCAGGTTTTCTGTTTCCTCCTGGTTTAACCTTTGTACATTGCAAATGTCCAGAAATTTATTAATTTATTCTAGGGTTTTCCAATTTATTAGGTTATAGTTATTCAAAATAGTCTATGATGATCTTTTGTATTTCTGTGGTATCAGTTGTAATGTAAACTTTTTTGCTTCTCATTTTGTTTATTTATCAGGGGTTCTCAAACTTTTTAAACAGGGGGCCAGTTCACTATCCCTCAGACTGTTGGAGGGCCGGACTTCGGGCCCCAGGATGAGTTGGCTGCTAAGCAGGACAGGCAGCAGCAGCAAAAACACAGGGCGGGCCGGATAAATGTCCTGGGCAGGCTACTTATGGCCCACGGGCTGTAGTTTGAGGATGCCTGATAGATGCTGAGAGTGGGATGTGGAAATGTTCAACTAACCTTTCCCGGTATGTAAGTTTGCTGCACCAAAAATCTGCTATTATTTTCATAGTGGCTCCCTTACATTTGAACTTAATCCCTTTTTCTTGCTGATTTTAGAACTACCTCAGCATCTTTGATCTTTGACATTCTGGCTATGATGTGTGTTTTGCAAGATCTTTATGGATTGTATAGATTTGAGTCTCTGAGATTTCAACAAGTGAATGTATATACTTCTTATTAGACTTGGGAATTTTTCAACTACTGTTTCATTGAATAGGTTTTCTATCTATCCCCACCCACTCTTCTCCTAAAAGACCCCAAATCTGAGCATTTGTTTGCTTTATGATGTGCTATATGTCACATAGGCATCCTTCATTCTTTTTATTTGTATATTTATTTTGCACTAGGTTCTTTTAAAAGACATGTGTTTAGATTCTGAAATTGTTTCTTCTATTTCCATCTATTCCAGTGGTTCTCGATCTTCCTAATCCCACCGTCCTCTAATACAGTTCTTGTGGGTCTCAACCCACAGGTTGAGAATAGCTGATCTATTCTATTGCGGCTCTCAATTGTATTATGTATTTCATTTGTAGAATTCTTCATTTCCAGGGTTTCTGTTTATCTTTTTTTTACATCTGTTTATTAAATTTTTCATTCAGATTCTGAACTATTAATCTGATTTCTTTGTATTTTTTATGTGTGTTCTGTTATATATCACTGAATTTTTTATATTATTTGAATTCTTTTCCAGCCATGGTATACCTCTTTTATTCATTGAAATCTGATGCTGGAGAATTATTGTCCTCTGAAGATGTTGGGTTTCCTTATTTTTTGTATTTATGGCATCTTTACATTGATATATATGCATCTAGTGTATAGTCGTCTCTTCCATTTGGGGGCATTAGTTTTCATAATGGAAGAGTTTCACCTGTAGATCTATATAGTGTTGGTTGTGTAAGGCACTTCATATTTGATTTGGGGTGCATGTTACAGTGAAGGTTCTCTGTTATTTCTTTGGATGTAACCAGCATCAGTGGTGTCCTGTGATTTCCTCAGTTTCTTACGCTGTAATTGTTAGTGGCAGTTATGGGGAGGCTGTTGTGAGGTTTTGCTGGGGATAGGAATGAGATGTGAGTTGGCTCTCAGGACCCAGTGGTGATGACAATGGGCTGAATGTGCCTCCTTGGGGGTCCTTGAGTTGTGTCTGCCAGAACCAGTTCTACCAGATCCAGGCAGGCCAATTCCAGAGTTTCCAGATAGTTTGCTTAGCTGCCAACAGTGACAATGGTGGGTCATGTGGGTGAGTGGATCCTTGGATCCCTGGGCAACTGGCATTGACAATGGCAGTAGTGATGGCAGGCCAGACTTCAGGCTCTCAAGTAGAATACACTGTAGCAGCTACAATGGCAACAAGCTGGGATGGCCAGTCCCTAGGCCCCGGATGTCAAGTATAGATGCGTGCTGGCAAGTAGAGGTGCCAAGAGTTGTAGGCTACTCCTCAGAGGCTGTAATGGTATATACATGCATAGAATGTGGTAGTCCAGAGGAACTGATTGCACGCCTCTGAGAGGTGTGGGCAACCAACGTAGGTGTTCTAGGCCTGTTATTAAACTCTTAAATTATTAAACTCTTAATTATGCACATGTGCCAGAAACAATAGGCCAAGAGTGTGATTCCTCAGGTTCCTGGACAGTGCACTCAAGTGCCAGAAGGGTC
>CAUYQV010036694.1:0-23701 GCA_963574575.1 Galagoides demidoff
GCCTGTGGTCCCAGCTACTTGAGAGGCGGAGGCAGGAGACTTGCTTGAGCCCAGGAGTTGGAGGTTGCTGTGAGCTGTGATGCCATGGCACTCTACCCAGGGGGATAGCTTGAGGCTCCGTCTCAAAAAAAAAAAAAAAAAAAACTTTTCCCTCCTAAGACTTAGGTAAAGGAGAAAATGAGAATAGGTATTATCCATATCAAACATTAAAGCATCACTCTTTTTGCCTAAGTTTTCTCTCACACATTAGTAGGAGTGAAGTCAACTAGCCCTAAAGCTACACAGCTATATACTGAATGCTGAAACCTTTGGCACATAAACCTAAGATACAGGATTCCAAGAATATGTGACAGTGGTTTTCAACTGGTGTGCTGCAGACTCTGGTGTGTTGTGACAATTTTGAAAGAGCTTTGGATTATTTTCAAAAGTTCAAAGCACAGTAAGTACATTCTTCTTTTTACTCTTTTTTTTTTTTGATCAATATAAATTGAAGTGTGCTGTGGAAGTTTAACTATAGGTTCAAGTGTGCCATGAGATGGACAAAAAGGTTGAGAAACACTGTCTAGAAGCTGGGCAATGTGTACCCTGTTTGCCACCCTCAGGTGTCCACTGTCAGACCACCACTCAGAGCTGCAAAATGGCTACAGTAGCTCAGAGGATCGCACCCCCAACATGACAAAGTCCCAAATCAGAAAGAGATGTGCAGTCTCTTCACTGGCCTGCCTCCTTGTATCAGTTAAGGAAACACTTCCCAATTTTCTCTTTATGTCCCGCTTGGCCACAAGTGGATCACTCAGTCACTCAGCCTCCCTGGCAGCCAGCTAGTGGCGGCCAAACATCTGATGTGGTCAGCTTCTCTGTAGACACGAAACAACAGGAACCATGAGTGTCCACCGGACAGGTAACCCAGCGTTTGCCACACAGGGGCACTCACATTTGTTAAATGAAGGCAAAACCAACCTAGAACAGAGGCCGGGATAGCAACACGGATGTGAACGTGCTTGCAATGATCACAGGTAAGTCACAGCCACGTCCACATCCCCAAGTCCTCAGTGAGTCTGTGTGCACTTGGGAATTTGAGGGCAGCTTCCTAAGACAATGCCAGTATGACCAGTAAGGAGGGTCATTGGAATGGCTGAAGATCCACAAGGTCTCAGCAACAGGGAAGAAGCAGACCAGGGGACTTTTGAGGTCTGTGAGAACTGGGCAGATTCTTCTTAAGTGAATAATCAAGAAATTCGCTTCCCCGGGTTTCAGTTGGAGGAAGAAAGTTTAGAGGTGGCGTACGTTGTTGTAAAGTATACAGGAAAGCTTATTTTTAGGAAAAAAAAAAAAAAGGGAGTCGCAGTTGGCAGAGGAAGCAGCTGAGAGAACAAGGTATCACTGATGGACGATGTGGCTTGGGGGGTGAGGGAGGCCGGCGGGGAGGGAAGTGGGTGAACAAATGGGCAAAAGTCAATTTCCTGCAGGGTTTCTGCTCTAGATGTTGGCAGGAGGACAGGAATTGAAGAGAATGGGAAATCAGAGATAAAGGGGAAGGTTATGGTTAAACTCAACCAGCTCTGCAAATCATGACTCTGATTTGTGTCAAGTAAACCAACTTTAATTTTTTTTAAAAAGAGAAGGAATGTTGAACAGAGTCGAAGGCAGCCAGGCCTCAGAAAGTGACAAGATCCGAGCCTGGTGAACTGCCAGAACCCTCCCCTCCTGCTTCTACGTGTTCAGATTGTTTTTCTCTGCTCTTCTAGGCTGTTGACAGAGTGTAGCCACCCCTGGCCTGAGTTTACATGTGATATTTTCAGCCATCCACTAACACGCTGACTTAAATTCAAGTCCTTGGAGAGGATCTAATTGATCCTCAATGAATGCCAGGAAGACACAAAATTGCATAATATAAGCATGGCTTCCAAGGGCTCACCCCCAAAATGGGAGGAAAGACAGTTCCAAGAGAAGAGGGTATTAGGAAGTGCTATGCGGACACCCTGGGTTAGGATGACAGTGCTCAGCCCAGAAGGGTTTAGTGTAGGATGACTTGGCACCGCTCTGGTCCCCAGGGCTCTCTGGTGATCCCTGTCGGCAGAGTCCACCCAGCCTCACGCTGGGCTTCACATTTCCTCCAGTTGCCCTAGTGGATTCCCTGGAAGAAGGAGAACTTCAAAAGGGAAGGCCAACTCCCAGGAATGCAGAGAAGGTGTCTGGGTGAGAGACGGAGGTCAGAAGGGAGGGAGGGAGGCACCGCACCTGAGAGCAGAGGTGATACTGGTTTTCTACCAATAAGAATGTCCAGCTGGGTGGCCCTGCCACTGCAGAAAGAGAATGTGTACATCCCTCCTCAAGGATGTCAAAATATGCTCAAGGCAGGAAGCAGTGTTTTGGAAGAGGCTAAGCACTGGCTTCATTATCTTAAAGATGTCTTTTAGTCAGTGCTATAGAAAAAAGTCAGCTTCAAATTTTAAAATAATTAGATGCCTTGGAGGAGACAGTCATCTAGTTCTGGGAAGATATCATAGGACAGTGGGAAGAACCCTGGATTTGAAATGGACAAGCCAGACTCGCAGTTCTGGCTGCATGGGATAGCTGAGCTACCTTGAGCAAACTCGGCCTCCTTTTTTAATGGACAGGAAAATAATGGCTGAGAGATTAAGACCCTTTTGACTCTTGACTTTACAAGGCTGTGAGGATGAATTAAAAGAGGCAAGGTAGCAAAGGAGGAACAGCTGAACTCAATACAAATGTTAGTAGTTACTCAGAAAACGGAGGACAAATGTTCACATAATGACCCCAGGGCAAGATTCTCACTTCAGGCAACCCTCAGCTCCTTTAGCAGGTGAATGCCGGGGGCTGGGGACGGAGCTGGATGATGAACACTGAATTCCCAGGCCACAAATCAACTCGGATGATTCCTTCATCAACAAGCAAGCATCTTTGCAGGAATTTTGGAGACATAAGACCAGGTAGAAAGACTTGCAAATTTGTGTGGTATAGATGAGGTCAGCCAGATGCTACGGACAGAGAGGACTCTCTGCCAAGGACTGGGCTTGTGGGGGTAGGGAAGGAGGTGAGGAAGGGAACAAAAACCCTTACCCCTGTCCCTGGACCAGTTGTGCTCGGAAGCCTGTGGGTGGGGGTGATGTCCTAGAAATTAGTGCTTGGGGATTTTTTGTTTGAGCATACATCTGTGTGATCTAGAGGTCAGCAGGGCCAACCAGGGACATCGAAACATAAACAGGCTTGCAGTCTGCTGGCTGCTTTCAGCCTTCAGGAGCTGTTGGGCTTTCTTGAGGCAGGCTCCTGAGCCTTCTCAGGATCAATCTACTCACGTTTCTTAAGTTTTCACTTTATATTATAGTCAAGGACCTCAGGATCCTTATTTAAAAGACGAGGTGATTGGGCTAGACAGAGCTTGAACTTTCCTTAGGCCGACAGGGCCTTCCATAATTCTTAAGCACATCCTGCGGGGCCACGGTGCTCTTCTCTTGGGACTTTGGGATGCTGTCACCTGTCACCTCGGCTTCCTCCTAGTGCACCAGGCAGTGAGGACATGAGTGGCGGATGCTGAACACACCAGCACGGTGGGTGGATGATCTAACCATGGGACAGGGACGGGCACAGAAGTGCAATCTTGCACTATTTTAAACGAGGAAAGAGGCAGGAAGGATGAAGGCAAGAGGAGAACCAGGGAAGAAAGGATATTATGTTTAGAATAAAGGCTTAAAAAATCCACTGTGAGCCCAAAGGGGAATCCCACACTTTTTGCATGAACTTGTTCCTCTTTTACATATTTGGGAGGACAGTATAATTAGCTTAGGAGACTGAGCAACTTGAATGCACTTGGAAGTCCCCTCTAGCCCCCATTTCAAAAGGAGGCTCCTCATTTGGTGCAAAGTCCTGACCACAGATGTGCTGAATCAGGCCCTGGATGCCTCCTGCCTGCCAGCAGGAACGGGACTCTCGAGGGTGCCACTGAGCAGGAAGCCTAATTCACTTTCTGGTAAGAAAAACAAAGGGAATGACCCTAAATTTTGGATGCTACAAGCATGCTCAGATAATGGTCTCTCAACTTCTGGTTATACAGTGTTCCTTCTGCCTCGTCATTGCCACCTCTTCCCCTGTCAAGGGGGCCACATCCCCATCAAAAAGAGCAGGTGTTAAGCACTGAAGAGACAGGTGCCATGGCAGAGTGCCAGCTCGTGAATGGGACCTTGCTGAATTGCCTCCAAATGCTGAGACTGCACGCTCACCGCCCGGGCACCCTTCCTAGCCTGGGTTAGCACCCTTAGTATTGTCTGCGCACACGAATGCTTGTGGAGAACAGCAACTGTGCTTCTCACAGGGTAGGGAAGTCTGTGAAGGAGAATTGACAGGTAGCAGCAAGGCAACCTGGAAAGGTCCCGGGGGCTCACACATGGGCCCCTGCACACACACAGGGGAGCAAATGCAGGCCTTGTGACATAAGGACAGGAACCACTGTCCCACCTGGAAGAAAAAGATAGTAGCATCTGGGCTGAGAAGCCCAACTCCTAAGTTGACCAGGTCCAAGTGACCCCAAAATGTTAAACTGAGAGTCAGAGCTCCATGTTAGGGAAGCAGGTTAGACACCTGCTTGTGTGTCACTGACGGCTTTTTACTGTCCATGTTAGGGAGGACCTTTTGGGTTATCTTCTCTTGAACACCGTGTGGTATGAACCATCTGTGTGGATCCTCCATGGCAGTCACCCGGCCTCTCAGCCCCTCATGCCACCTGGTCCTGAGGATGCTTGGGCTCTGCGCTTCTGGGAGCCTGCTATCCAGGTTGCTGCCAGGGAGCCCAATTCTAGAGTAACATCTCCTACTGTCAGTTTCAGCACACATTGTTATCAATGCTTGTGCCCCCTCACCAGCACAGTTGTTGTCACCTTGGTATAAAGAGTGTCCCATGGGCCCTGGGGAGGAACACGGTGAGAGCACATAGAGTAGATCATGGTCCTGGGTCTGATGGAGCTCCACACCGGCATCATACCCTCCTCCACCACCTGCCTGGCTATTCTGGACCCTCGACTTCATGTGTACCATCATCTTTTATAAATGTCCAAAAGTCATCCCAGCTCTAAGGGTCCTTTCCAAGGCATTAAATCCTGTGTCAAGAGGAAGAGCTTTCACTTTAACAAACTTCCTCAATATTCAGATTTGTGATCCTCCCCAGCTGGCCCAGCACCCTGAATCCCCATTCCCAGACAGTCTTGGGCTCCGGCCTGCATGTAAGGCAGGTTCTGTAGCTCCTGTGGCTCCCTCACCTACAGGCAGGTGAGGCCTGGCACTTCCCCAAGAGGGTTCTGCTGAGATTGGACCCTACTAACTATGGGTCTGATGCACAGGGGATTGGAGGCGGAGCCTGAGGAGGGCAAATGTCTTCAAGGCACCTGTCTCATCTGAGGCTTCTACATGGTCTTCGAGGAAAGGAGTGAGCTCTCTTTCTCAACAAGGGGTGTGAACTATTTCTGTAGGCCCAGAAGATTCAGGAAGATCAGGACATCCAAGGTTCTCAAGTCCATCTCCCGGGATATTCCCATCCCAAGCTCAAAGTCTTACTCTTTCCCTAATAGGGTCAGAATGTTTGTGTAGGATTCTTAACTAGGCCTGGAATCCAGCCTTATCTGAAGCTTTGCCTCTGTTAAACTTAACTCCTGTGTCTGGTCTTCAGAAGTGGGGTCAGAACAAGGGTGACACAAGCAAAGCACCTGGGCACACAGTTTAATCAGTGCCCATCCTAGGTCACACAAGTTATGACTGTGCACTGGCGCCACTCTGAGCATGAGTACCTCCTCAGATTTTGTGCCTGAGGGGCCTCATTTTTCTCAGCCTATTCTGGCCCTGTTCAGCTGTGTCTCCAGCAGCAGAGATGTGGGTCTTTCAAAATGTTGTCAAGGAGAGTGGGTGACTCATCTTTCTTTAAACCATTTGTTAGTGAATCTGGGTCTACCATTTTGTTCTTTCTAATAGTTCAATGGCATTTAGCAGCTGCAGAGGACAGCCTCCCACTTCATCTATCGGAACGTCCCTGCCCTGGCAGGCAGTACGGATATTACTTGGCATATATAACCCAAAATACCAAGACCAAGCAAGCAGAGGCTGATGTCAGGCGCTGCAATGAAAAAATCATAATTCCTTATCCATTTTCCAGATCCCATCAATTTTCAGAAACAGATCCAGTGGATTGAAGAAGAGGCCAACTCCCCTTGAGCAAGGACCTTGACTATTTACCAGAGTAAATATTTCCCTTTGAAGGGAACATTAAGACATTTTGAGGAGTTGTTAAATACAAGCTTTGAGGACATGGATCCAGGACACCCAGAGTGTTAGCGTGTTTCCCAGTTGGCCCGATGCACCCATGGAAATGTTGTATGGTCTGTTCCCTCATCGCTGAGTGCATAGTTGAGATAGACATTTAATAACTGTCAGAACATTTATACTGGCTCCTGCTCTGTACAATAAGACTCATAATTGTAGGAAAATCTGAGTGGAACTCCTAGAACTTTCTATCCAGGTCACTTTGAAGCCACTTTGATGTCACTTTGAAGCCAGTGACATCCTGGTATTTCAGTGATTATTGACATCCAAAAAACAAAAAATAATCCAATGATTATTACATTCAAAAGGTAAAGGACGCAGGGGTCGTCTCTATAACATCCCTATAGCAGTTCACCATTTCAACCCCTGAACAACCCAGATGTATCCTGATGGATGATGTTAGACTAACATAAACCTAACCAAGTTATTCTCCAGACATGCTATTTTTACTGGAACAATGTTACAGTTGGAATGTGGCACTTGCCATGTGGCTATTGATCCACTTCATGCTTTTTCAATTCCTACCAGAAAGATGGATCAGATTAGTTTGAATTCACTTGGAATAAAAATAAGTGTGTATTCATGGCCTTTTCTCATGCGATTGTCTGGTCATTTCATGAAACATCATACTGATCCACTGAACTACTAGCATCATGTTAATTAAACTTGAAGAGTAGGAAATTGTGTGGTTATATCTCAGGATATCCTGGGTACTTACTAGATGGTGAGTCAGAAGCCCTACAGGCAATCAGGTCATTGCTACCTTCAAGTTTTAGAAGCCCAGGGGAGTGGGTTGTGCTGAGACATCCCCTCCTCACACCACCAAGAAAGAGGCATAGTCCTGTGGTAGGTCTCTTCAGATTTCCAAGAAGCCACACTTGGGCATACAACATTGACCCATCTACTGGGTGATCCAAAGAAGGAACCAGAGGAAGAGAAGGCTCTGTAGAAATTCAGGCCACAGCCCATTATTGCTGTTGCCAACTTGGCTCTAATATGGGAGAGACCAGAAGTACTAGGGACTCAGTCCCCCCAAGACAGACCTCCAACCAGTGAGGAATGGGGGTGGGTGGGAAATGCCTATTTTCTTGCTTCTCAATAGATAATTCAAAGTATCTTCCACACAGATCTTTAGGGTCTCCCGTGGGACTGAGTCCTAGCTGCTGGTAGCAGAAACCCACACTTCAAGCTTTCTTTTTTTTTGTCTCACTCTTCTCCGTCTTGTCTCTCTTCACTGTGCTTCCTGGGTGCACCTCCAAAATAAACCAGAGCATCCAAATGTCTGTTTTGGGGTCTGCTTCCAGGGGAAGCCTGTCTGGGGGCACGGCTCACCGAGGCTGGAAGTCAGTGAGGGAGGGAGAAGCGGAGCCAGAGCAGGTTGGGAAGCAGGTAAGAGCAGGATCGCGTGGAAGTTTGAGGTGCACGAGGGGTTTGTATTTAATTCTAAGGGCAATGGGAAGTCAGTGACACATTCCAAGTAGAAAGATGAATAAATTAAGTTTCTAAAAACATCATGCTGGCTGTTTGAAAAGATTATTTGAGAGGAATACTTATGATTGAGAGAGGACAGGGAGGAATAAGGGTGCTTAGGTGAGAGGAAGGAGGGGTGGCTCCCAGACACTTCAGAGAAAGACCCGTCAGGGCTTGCTAACGAATTGGTTGTGGGACTGAGGGAACAGGTCCCGTTCCTGAAGTGGAGCGGCTGGGATGGAGGCATGATTCTATTTTCAGATGAAATATTTCTTCTCCTTTATTGATCTTCTCTGCCTACTAAGGCCTAGGATCCAGGTGCTTTGGGACAGGCTGAGGAGGCGGAGTGTAGGAGCGTTGTGGACACTGACCACGTTCCCTTCACAAGCTGGGCAGGAAGATAGGTGGGGACAAATACATTTTTATTTTGTTACTGTCATACTTATATTTTAGGTACAATAATAGAACTCTATTTCCTTCCTCGGGTTCATTTTATTATATAACATACAGTTTCCTAAGGACAAGAACATTCCCTTGCAAATTGTATCTTGACTCTTAGCCAACGTACACTGCACAGGCCCCAGCAAGCGCATATTTTAATGGGGGAAAGTAACTCCAAATTGAGTCATGTCCTCAGGCGGAAGAGGAAATGGTCAGCTCCCTGGACAGCATAGGCTATCTATGGGGGAGAACAGATGGCTTGTGCATTGTTAACCCTGCTGGGCAGGGGACAGGGGAGCACGGTCCAGAAGACATTGCTTTCTAGACAAAACACAGAAGTACTTCAAGGAGTCTGCCTCCCCAGCCAGCCCCTCAAATGACCCACAGTGTCCCGACTTCACCCGAGGGAGGCTCTCTTCTTTAACCACTAGGGAAAGCAACAGTCATGCCGGCTTTAGCTCTGGGCCAGCATTCACAAGACATATGAAACAGGGGTAGAGATCGGAGAGGCTTGCACTTGGGAGCTGCAAATCAAGTGAGATGTTGGGCTCACAGGGTTGTCTGCAGCATCACATGTGCGACTTTCCCCACTGTGGGTCACAGCAGACACAGGGAGGCTGAGACGGGGTGGGCTCCATAGGTCACCCCCTAGTAAGGTAGGGCCCTCCAAGTGCAGCCTCTTTTGAGATTTCTGTGCTGTGTGTGATGCAGAATGGCCAACACCAAATGATTGGAGGACTTGGGAGAGGCTCAAACATCTCCCAAACATCTCAAACACTTTTTTTTTTTTTGAGATGGAGCCTCAAGCTATCCCCCTGGGCAGAGTGCCGTGGCATCACAGCTCATAGCAACCTCCAACTCCTGGGCTCAAGCGAGTCTCCCCCTCCCAAGCAGCTGGGACCACAGGCGCCCACCACAACGCCCGGCCATTTTTTGGTTGCAGCCATCATTGTTGTTTGGCGGGCCTGGGCTGGGGATTCGAACCTGCCACCTTAGGTGTACGTGGCTGGCACCTTAGCTGATTGAGCCACAGGCGCTGAGCCTACTTGGACATCTCAAATGACACCTGAGAGCAGTGGCTGGTCGCACAGAAGCACCGGCTCAAGAAGTGTTTAGTGAAGGGATGAGTTACTTGGGAGGTGAGGTTAATAACATGCCCCACCATGCTGGTCCCAAGTGACTCTTTCTCCTTAGAATCTGAACTGCAAGGTGAATTGTAAAGCTGAAAGCTGTCAAAGTTCAGACATTCTCATGGAGGTGCCTCCCTAATTTTGCCCAGCAGGTCCCCCAAGACCCTCTAGGGCTGCCATTTTTTCTCCTTTCCCTTTAATCTTATAGACATCCTCCTAACTTTCCGGCAAAGCTCCTTGGCTTAGGTCTACCACAGACGTTTTGGGATTGCAACTAGTCTCAAAGCAGATATACCCTCAGTACCCACAAATTTTGCCACCAGATTCAGAAGGAAGTCTCAGACTCCTTGAAACCCTCCTGATCTGAGAGCCCCCGTTTACAGGTCTTGCTTTCGCAGTGTTTGGCAACTGCAGTCAGCCTGGGAGCATCGTCCTGAGAGAGCAAAGTATAACTGAGACATCCTGCATCACCTGCATGACCTGGCTCGCAGACAATGCCAGATCTTTAACAGATGCCCAGCCTTCAAGTTCTAGTAAATACAGTTACTCAGAGGAAAAGGGGAACCTCTCCTCTTATGCCCAGCCCAGCTGTGAATGCATTCCAATCCTCTGCTGCCCTGCAGTGGTCACTGTGGGACATAGCCTCTTCCTTTTCACTAGGGTCACTGCCAGCTTGGGTTTTGCCCTGAAGCATGCTCCATGGGAAAGAGTGAATGAGCTAGTTTCCTTTCTTCCCCTTGTCCTCGCACCCCTTCTCTTCTTCTGATGTTCTATTTTTGCTTACACAGATTCAAAAAGTCTCCCCAAAAGATACTCAGTAAGTACACAGGGACATATAGTCACCTGGCAGACACTATCCAGCGGTTCTCAACCTGTGGGTAGCGACCCCTTTGGACTGTATTAAAGGTTGGCAGTATTAGGAAGGTTAAGAACCACTGAGTTGAGTGACCTACATTTTGTAATCACTAATGGTACAAGTAATCACCATGAGCCTCCAGGTACACTAAGAAAGACACACATCAATTCTGTGTTAATTCCTGCCCAAAGCGTATAACCTGAATTTTAATTATGGGGAAACATCCAATAAAGGGGCAGTCTACAAAATAATTCAGCAGTACTCATTGGAAGCATCATGATTGAGAAAAAAATAAGAAAAGTTGAGAAAGTGATCCAGACTAAAGGAGACTAAATAAGAATTTTATTCTAAGTGCAGGGTTGGATCCAGACTAAATCTTGGAACAAAAAAAGGACACTAGACTTGACCAGATAAAATTTGGATAAGGTTTCCACATTAGTGAATAACAGTACTGACCGTGTGAGTTTCCTGGTTTTGATCAACAGACTGCATAAGATGTTGATATTTGAGGGAAGCTGGATGGAATTCTTTGTACTGCTTTTGCAACTTTTTATAGGTCTGAATTTATTTCAAATGGGAAAGTTTAAAAAATTAAAATAAAAATAGGGTAGTGCCTGTGGTTTCTTGAGTGAGATGTCAGCTCCATATACTAAGGGTGGTGAGTTCAGACCCAGCCCTGGCCAAACTGCAACAACAAAAAAATAAAAAAAAATTTTTTTAAATTAAAATAAAAATGAAGTAGAGTAAGATGACTGTTTTCCCCTAGTTCCACAGCACAGTCAGCTGCTGCAGAGTGCAGGAGTTAGGGGGATGCAGCTTCCCCCCGGCATGGCTCAGAAGGCAGGTGAGGTCGCAGGCGTGGGTGGGAACCCTTCTCATGCCTCAGTTAGCAGCGCCCACCATGGACACCTGCTGTCAGGAACTCAGTCCTGTGTCATGAGAGAGGGCAGGAGTGGCTGGGAAGGAGTGCATCTCCTGCTCCCAGACCTATTTACCAGTGAGAGCAAGAGAAACCTAGAGGAGCAGAAAGCCTCTTTTCTGCCCAGCTCTATGGAAGAAGTGTCATGGTTAATTCTGTGTCACCTTGACTGACCACAGGGTGCCCAGAAGAAACAGTGTTTTGCGGTATTTCTGTGAGAGTGTTTCCAGATGAGATTTAAGATTTGAATCAGTGGACTGAGTAGTAAAGCAGAAGGCCCTCCCCAAAGTGGGTGAACCTCATCCAATAGGTTGAAGGTCCCAGTAGTACAAAAGGCAGAGGAAGAATTCACCCCTTTTTCCTGCCTCATTGCTTGAGCAGTGAGATCGGGGATTGTCTCATCTCTTCCTGGCCTCATCCTGGGATTTACACCATTAGGTGCTGGCTCTCAGGCCTTGGACTTGGACTGAATCATACTATTGATTTTCTGCATGTGCAGCTCAAAGACAGTAGATCCCCAGGCTCCTCAGTCTTCATGATTGCATGAGCCAACTTCCACAGTGCATTGATTCACCACCTACCTACTTATTCATCCACCTATTTCCTATCAGCTCTATTTCTCTAGAGAACTCTAACATGGGGGGTGCCAAGACACAAACGGCACAGGGACTAGACTGTAGGGCTCCTGGTCTTCAGTTCAGGACACCCACCAGCACTCTGAGGAGAGATGTCTCTAAACATTTCAGACATTTTCAAAGGGTCTGTGGGACCTCCACCTTCCCAGAGTACCTGTTCCTGTGATCCTAGCTCCATGCCTAGGTTGGGTATGCTGTGGTTCCTAGAAGGACCCCTGGGCTGACACTGGCTCTCCCAAGTCCCTCGGTCTCTCCAGCTCTACCCCAGGCTCTGCTCAACTTAAGTCCTGGCAGCTCTGGTGTGGGATGGTGGCTGTGGCCTCCTCTGTGGTTCCTGCCTGTAGGCTCTCCTAACACTCCTCCCCCAGTCCTCCCCACACATCCTTTCTCTGCCAGAGATTCCCAAACACAAACCTGCACAGGGCTTGCTGCTCCTTGAAACCAGCTCTAGTAAGTTCTCATTGTACTCAGGACACAGACCAATTGCTTACAGGGCCACTGGGCCTGCCTAGGACTGCCTTTGTCTTTGCCAGGCCATGTGCCCTCCCTCCAGCATTCCTCCTACCACCCTCACTCACCATCCCAAGTTAAGTCTTAATTCCGTCAAGCTCCTATGATAAAATACCATGGACTAAGTGGTTTATAAATGACAGGCATTTATTTTACACAGTTGGAGTCTGGAAGTCTAAGATCAAATAGAAGCAGTGGCTGGTGAGGCCCCACTTCTGGGTTCACAGACAGTGCCTTTTCATTGTGTCCCCACATAATGGGAGGAAGGGCCAGGGATCTCTCCAGGGCTCTTTTAGAAAAGCACTAAGCCCATTCATGAGGGCTCCACCCTCCTGACCTACTCAACTCCCAAATGGCCCCTATCCCCTCATGCCATCACCTTGGGAGTGAAGATTTCAACATATGAATTTGGAGGAGATGTAAACGTTTAGACCATAGTACCTGGGTCAACCCATTTTGACCACAGTGATGAGAAAACAGCAGGCAGGAAGCTAAACTAGCTTTTTCCCTTCCTGCTCCTTTCCTATTCCTATTTATCTTCTTTTTTTTTTTTTTTTTTGAGACGGAGCCTCAAGTTATCCCCTTGGGTAGAGTGCCATGGCATCACAGCTCACAGCAACCTCCAACTCCTGGGCTCAAGCGAGTCTCCTGCCTCCGCCTCCCAAGTAGCTGGGACCACAGGTGCCCGCCACAACGCCTGGCTATTTTTTTGGTTGCAGCCATCATTGTTGTTTGGCGGGTCCGGGCTGGGGATTCGAACCCGCCACCTTAGGTGTACGTGGCTGGCGCCTTAGCCGATTGAGCCACAGGCGCCGAGCCTCCTATTTATCTTCTAACAGGCTGCTGAGCCATAGACATAAACCACATCCCTTTACCTATGGGCATTCAGAGAAGCCAGCTGGAGGTCTCTCCTTAGCTGGAACTGCACATTCCAGCTAGACTTTAGGACTCAGGCCCACATCTCACAGTACCCATCAGCTTGCTCACCTGTGGGGCCCATGTTTGCAGCACAGTATCAAGTCCAATCTAAAGGGGGCCTGGGGCAAGTTTTGTTTGCCTTCTCCTCCATCTCCCTAAACCTTAAGCAAAATGCACACTATGGTCACTATTTGGGGAGCTGGGATTTTGGTTTCTGAGGAAGCATGCTGCCTTGTGCCTCCAGGGAGGCCGTGGGCAATTAACTGAGACCCAGTCACTCACTGGCATTCTTTAACTCAGCTTTACCGAGCAATAATTCTAATTTTTTTTCCCCTTTGCTTTGTTAAGGTATCATTGAGAAATAAAAATTGTGTAATTTAAGGGAGTACAGTGTGATGTTTTGATACATGTATACATGGTAAAATGATCCATCCCCCACATCCTTATCCTTTCTTTATGGTGAGAACATTTAAGATTTATCTCTTAGTAGTTTTCAAATATATGCTACATTATTATTAACCATAGTCACTGCTCTGTAGCTCTAGAACTTATTCCTCCTGCTAACTGAAACTCTGTGCCCCTTGTTCATGGGGGTCCCTTTCCCCCACCCCAGTTCTTCATAACCACCATTCTACTCTCTGCTTCTAGCACTTCAACTCTTTCAGATTCCACATATAAGTGAGATCACATAGTGTCTCTCTGTGCCTAGGTTATCTTATTTATCACTTCCCGCTTCCAACCCTTGCAATCAGAAAAAAACCGAGACTCCTCACTGTGGTCCTTTCTTAACCTCATTTCCTCCCCCTCTCTCTCCGGTCACTATGCTGTAGTCACACGGAACTCCTTACTGTCCCTCCAGCATGCCAAGCTGCTTCCCATCTCAGGACCTTTGCACTCACTGCTCTGGCTACAATCTGTCTACAGGTCTACTAAAGTTTCACCTCCTCAGAAGGGACTTCTGCTAAACCAATCTAAAGAATCCCCTCTGTCACTATGTCACAATGCACTGTTTTCTTCGTAGCACTTGTCAGTATCTAATTCATCTTGTTCAACTTGAGAACCCAACGTGTAGAAAAGTGCCTGATTTATGGCAGATGCAGTGGGTATACACTGCTGCATAATACACATTCTCAAACTGTAGTGGCTTATATCAGCAACTGCCATTTATATTTCATGGTTTTCTGTGGATGAGAAATAGGAAAGGGTAGGATGGGTGATTCTTTCTCAGGGTTCAGGGTCCGTCATACAACTAAAGTCAGTGGTTGTTGTTGGGGATTGGCTGGGCATGTCTTGCTCAGGCCCTTGCCATGAGGCCCACGTTTCAGCTTCCCTACCACATGACAGCCTCAGAACAGTCGGACTCTTTACCAGTGGGCCAAAAGCTTTCAGAACGATTGTTCCAGTAGAGCAGGCAGAAGTTGCATTCCTGCTTTATAAAAGATGTCCCAAAAGTCACCATACAAATGGAAAATGGGACATTGTGGTTAAATGTACTTTTATTTTAAAACTATTCATTACGGCTCGGAGCCTGTGGCTCAATCGGCTAAGGCGCCAGCCACGTACACCTAAGGTGGCGGGTTCGAATCCCCAACCCGGGCCCGCCAAACAACAGTGATGGCTGCAACCAAAAAATGGCCGGGCGTTGTGGCGGGCGCCTGTGGTCCCAGCTACTTGGGAGGCGGAGGCAGGAGACTTGCTTGAGCCCAGGAGTTGGAGGTTGCTATGAGCTGTGATGCCATGGCACTCTACCCAGTGGGATAGCTTGAGGCTCCATCTCAAAAAAAAAAAAAAAAAAAAAAATCTGTGAAACTGGTAGACTCCAACTCAGGTGTTGGAGTGTTCAATCAGCGTTTATAGAACCGAGGCAGGCAAACTTGTCAGCCTGTGAGCTGGGTCTTCATAGATCTTAAAGGATGTTATGTATCTCATGAAAATGTTATTTTAATATTATAATAAATATTCCTCTGACGTGGGGTTTACGAAAGCACTGTTAAGTATTAATTCCACAATATACTCGAATGCTACTATGATGCTGGTAAGTCCAAGTCTTCTTGATTTCTCACAAAAAAGAAAAATATAAGAACAATGAATGTGGTTACTTATCTTATGGAATTCAGTATATAGATAAAAATAAAAAAAAAGAACGAGCACATACATATAAATACCTATAATTAATAAGGCAGAGTCTAAATGCCAATGAGAGAATTGATAGTTTGAATCAATGAAAAAGAGATACAAGCCAGGAATCTTAAAGTCTGAGTGAAGCTTAGAATAATCCTTACTCCCAGTTTTGACTGCAGAAATGCTTTTCATATAATTGACACTTCTGACACAGTTATACAGCTATTGTTTGCAGGTATACAAAGGTGCTGGGCAGAATGCACACCACCTTGCAAGGCAGTCAGTTCCATTATTTTATAGCTCTGGTTGTTGGCGTGCTATTCCTTGAATTAAACTGTCTAAACATAAATTCTGCAGGTTTGCCTGCCGACAGTTCTAATCCTCTTTCCAGTTAAGCATCCTTCAAGCATTGTGCAATAGTCTCATTCACAACTGTCCTCTTACCACCGCCCCCACCCCCATCCTTCACTTCAAAGCTTAGGTCTCCTTATGCTATATTTGAACAAATGATCTTTTAAGCCCCAATATGCCAGGTTTTAGTTTCTCTGTTACATTTATTTCATCTTGCTGATTTTAACCTTGAGTTACAGACTACTATAATTTTGGATCTTGACTTTGTACAATGGCTATAGCATGGTTCCAACCTAATTTTATTATACAAGATATCCTGTAGAAATTACTGAATGAGTTTTACAATTATACTTGAACTAATAATTATATGTAAAGTTTATGTTTGATAGTTAGGAAAGTTTAGAAAGAACTTGGGGGAAAAAATAAGTACAAAACCTCTGATGACCACTGCATAGCTTTTATATTCCTGTGATACTTTTCTATTTTTAGAAGGATGAGAAATTAATGATGTGATTTCCCTTTAAAGAAATGAATTAAGAAGATTATGTTTCCCAAAATGTACAGAACAGGGGAATTAAGTCACATGGAGCTCAGTTTTATTAATGATAATGTATGGCCATTGGAGCTAAAGAACTTTCACGTGCCCCCTTCATTTTTCTGAGTAATTAGATCCTCTCATTAGAACACAATCCATTTATCAAGTTCAACGTACAGATAATGTAATGACTGATGTCTCTGTCACCAGATACGTGATATAAAAATAGTATATACAACTTTTTAAATAATTTTACAAAACTGAGCATCTGAGTTTATTTCATATTTTTATGTTTCTTTTTCTCTTTTGACATTCTGACTGTTCTTCAATTAAAATTGCACACAAAGAGTTAAGTTAGGTTGCCGTTAGCCCTCTGGCTCTGACATGATGAGGTATTGTCCAGCTGAATACAATTCATAAATAATTGGGCTTTTAGCTATGAATTAGTATATTAGCTATTTAAAAGTATTTTCCTGATACATAATCTGATGTTCTAAATATTTTTTCATAATAAATTATATTCATTAATGTTTCATAAACTATTATATATAAATCATGCATCTGCCTAAGAAATCTATGCTACTTCTACAGTTTGGGTGTAATTAACCTCATCTTAAGTTAGAAAATTTGTGTTATTTTAATCTATTAATATAATAATTTGGTAATTCAACATAAAGTTAATTACGTGGAAATTAAACATGATTTCTGTAACTGGCTTACTGGACAGGCTGTCTCTAATAGGGCACAATTCAAAAAAAGCTTTATTTTTCTCTAATCCCTACATTTAAGATGTTCTTTGGGAAATTCCTTTCTGTTCCTTGGAAGACATCTCTGTGAGATCTTATACATTTATAGTTACTGTCAACGATTAGAGCAAATCCTTCATTGAGGGAAAGTGAAAAGAAAACAAAGACAAAAGTATGTCTCTCAGTAATTAATAACTTCAGTCTTGAACACACTTATTTACAATTTACATTGAGATCCAGGTAAATGCTTTTCCTTTCCCTTCATTTTGGGCCTGAACTGTGGCTCTGGAACCTCCAGGGGGAGAGGGAGGTTTGTCCTCCTTCCACATCTTTCCTTCTATGGTCCTTCTTTTCCAGAGTCAAGATAGTGGGAGAGGAATTTCAGGTAGATGAGCAAAACTTGTATGTCCTAGTTCTACTGTCATTCTCACTTTTCTAACACTGGTGACAATCATGTCCTTCACTATGGCAGATCTGCAATCTATGTTTTTCTTTTCTTTTCTTTTCTTTTTTTTTTTTTTTTGGTGGGGACAATTGGGATTTCATCAGAGACACTGTACTATCACATATGTCACATAGAACTGCACTGGGCATGTAAGTGAGCTGTCTCTGCCACCAGATACATGATAAATACACCTCCTTCCCCCAGTAACTATTTAGGGGAGTGGACCTTATGCTTTCTGCCTTATCAGCCCTCTCAAGGCACTATCTTGGTCTCTTGATCCATTTGGTCTACCATAAACCAGGCACTAGGGTCTAAGTTCATGTGCATTCCTTAACTTAGCAACCTTGGTCAAGCTCTTCTAAAAATAACCTTGCTGTGATCTCCTCAACTACACATGTTGGTCCTACACATTTCTACAACTTAGCACTCATCAAATGAGGGAAGCGAGGTCAACCTGGTCGTTGAAGCAAACCCCAATGTTTTGTAATAGTCTCTCTTGGGGTAGGAGTGGGGGCAGTGGTTCCCTCTCCTGTGTGTGTGCACATGTAGCCGCAAGGACAGAAATGCCATAGTGTTTGTTATGA
This sequence comes from Galagoides demidoff, assembly GCA_963574575.1. Taxonomy (NCBI): domain Eukaryota; kingdom Metazoa; phylum Chordata; class Mammalia; order Primates; family Galagidae; genus Galagoides; species Galagoides demidoff. The sequence continues at coordinate 17,989 of CAUYQV010036694.1, forward strand.
GTATGGCACGTCCTACTTCCGTGGTTCTCTGCCGCCATTCTTTTGAATTTCTGGCCTTGACTTGTAGGGGTTGAAATTAAAAACTAATGAGCATTACTGTTGTCTTATATTCAGTTATTATGTGTGTCTGGTAACTCTTAATGGAGTGTGAACTATGCATAATCTGTTCTCAATTTTGAGGTTTTAGCAATAATCTGAGATAGATGGAAAGTTCCATTTGACAGCTTTTTATATTTTATATGATTTAGATACATATAAATATTAAATTTACAATTTTGGTTAATAACTACTCCATGTTATACACATAGTGTTCTGTCCAGGAAATCCTTAGTTTTGGCTTTCAATAAATAAAGATTTCCTGATCAAATTAGTTTGCAAATGCTACATACCGTAAGTCATCTCTGGGGAATGAAAACTTCTAAGAAATATTATTTAAAAAAACATACTTATTTAATTTTGTCTAAGATTTTCCCAGAATTCTTTTATATTGCAGCATTTCCCCTACATAAACTACTATTATATCTCGTAGAACAACTATGTATGGAACACAATTTTGGAAATGTATTTTAAAATAACACCTATTAGTAATGTAAAGTAATCTGAAATGCAGTGTGATCATTCCATGAGGAGAATGCACTATAGGTGAAAATCAATTATCAATTTGACAGGAATTGAATGATTCTCTAGGACTTATTCTCTTGTTACATCTCAAAAAAACTTTTAACATATAGAAAATCTATAAATTAACAAACTAATATAATTAGTTATAATTTTCTTTTCTTTAGCTGAAAAGATTATATTTCAGTTTTTCCATCAGAACGAGTGAAGAAAGGGCCACTTTTAATGTATGTTTATTCTATAATTCCATGGTACATGAATAGATGAAGTGCAACATCAAGGAAGAACATATTTATATTATATTTAACAGGGCTATAACCGTACTTGCTGCCTGTCAAGCATGAGTACTGCTATTTGAAGCCTGTGCTGAAGTTACTCAGTGTTGTGTTTAATGATACATTCAGTAGCAATCAATATTTTAGGCTTGGACTATGTGACACAAATATTGCTCTTTAACCCAGAAAAAGGTGAACCAAATGAATCATTTAATTTTCTAACAGTGATCACAGAAATGTTATATGGTGCTGTAACAATACAGAGTTGAAGAAGTAGAAAGAATACGTTTCTCTAGTAAGTGTAAATTATTAGCAGGCCATGAGACATAGTTTTAAACATTGAAGAAGAGTATGGGACTTACTGTAAACTCTGGGAATACACAGGATTCACAGAATACATAGCATTCTTTTTTTAATAAAATAAAACTCTGCTTCACGTGATTTTCCAACTCAACTGTAATATATTAGCAATGAGACTACACATTGGGGTATTAATTATTATTCTATGATTACTATCAATGATTCAAATTATAGATTATACAATCTTAAAACATTAAACTAAAGAAGATTTCCTATGACACAGACCCAAATATATTTTCTAATTCCTTGCATTCTTAAGAATTTATTTAGGGAGTCATTAGTAAATAGAAAAATTTAGGCCCTGTGCATGGCAATCCTGGATTAAAATTTATGCTCTGTGACTTTGGACAAATGAATCACATGTTCCACTAAGTTCTCATTTTCTTACATGAAAATAGAAACCAACTATCTACAAAGATTCTTCTGAAGCATAAATTAAGCCAGCACATGGTAGTTAGTTCAACAAGGCTGGTAGCTTTTGAAATAAGAAAAGGATCCTGAAAATCAAATTTATCAAGGGATCCTTAGATGAACTTCCCACACCTGACCCCTATCTTAGAATTGAGAACCTCAGATGACAAACAACTATTACTATGTGTACTTTCGTCTCCACAAGTAGCATATTTTTAAATGTATAAATGGAAGTCATTTTCGGAATTAAGCAAAATGTTAATGCAAATAATATTTAAACATATTTTGCATATTTTCATTATTATTTAAGAGTGAAGTATATATAAATGAAACAAAATGGTCTTTGAATAAGCATATTTTACTACAATGTGAAATGAAAAAGTAAAAATATGTATGTATATATATGTATGTTTATATACTTGTTTATACACATTAACTGTATTTCCTTCACTAAGGAAAATAATACTTTGTCCTAGTTACCTCTTTCCAGTACTAATCAATGCATTTTATTCTCATTACTATGAATCACAAATATCCACTAATAATGTTGACCATTATATTAATTAATAAATGTGTATTGAGCTCATGCAATGACTTTACAATGTACATAGCACCAAACTAAACTTTTCCCAGAGGGCTCTTATTACAAACTAAACAGGCATACTAGACCAAAAAAAAAAAAAATAGAGAAAAAAGGTTAATGCATTCAGGGGAAGAGTGAGTGACATCAGGGCATATAGATCAATGCCTGACACTTAAGAGGAAAGTGAGTTACTCTAAATTGCCTAATGCACCTTATCACCATTACTAAAAAAAGACCCATAACAAACACGAGAAATGAAGCATACATTTTGGTTGACCCCAAAGTCTCAAGTCAAGTAAGGACCCTGAATATATAAATCATTGAACAGTTAGTGAGGCAAAAACAAGGGTTGCCTTACCCTAGATGCTAACAAGTGTTGGTCTAGGGCAAGCAGTTCATAAAAAGCTTTTAGTGGAAGTGAAAAATCATCTGTTTAGCAGCTTTATATGATCCCAAGAAGATACGAGGGGATGGAAGAGGTTGGGTTTTAGCACGTCTACTATCTCTATGTGATCATTATTTTCACTTGTTTTTTTCAACTTGTGGAGCCCCGATCTTTTAGCCAAGTTTCTGTTGTATCTACATATCTCAGGTTATTATAAAATAACATTTTCTCATAATAAACTTAAAAAACACAGAAATATCTAAATATGAATAAGTTTTAAAGGGCTAAGAATAAAAATAATGTAGCTAATAAATGCTCAAAAATATTTAAGATGGGTAAGAAGTTACGGGAATGTGGTATATTTGCTTCCCTAATTTCCTCTGCATATATTCAGCCATAGAATTTGTTCTAATGTCATCTTGATTTTTTCCAATTTCATCCACTGTCATGAAATATGTGACCATCATACACAGGTTACACTCAGCCTCTAAACCTTTCCAGATGAATAACTGGGGATGATAACTTCACCAATACTAAACCTCTGTTTTTGTCAGTGATCAATAATGCTTACATCACAAAGCTGTTGCAAGAATTGAAGAATGCGAGATATTTCAGCCTCCTAATAGTGCTTAATGTACACTATGAAATCAAAATGTTAATTTTTAGAATATGTTTCATAATTACACAGAGTTGTTTTCTTCATCTTTCCAGAAACATAAAACAATTTAAAGATCATAGTCACACCTGAGAGTAGATAGAGTTTACTGAACAATTATTGTAGCAGTTTACATTTTTTTCACTACTAACCTAGATGTTACTGGATTCTTATAAAACTCAGTTGTTCATAAAATTCAGAACATAGTTCTAACATGTGTATTAATATTTGTTAAATTAATTTTAAAGTATTAGGAACATGATCTATGAAAACTATTGAGTAGACTTGACTGAACTGCGAACTTTACAAGTAGAAAAACTAAGATATAACACTGCCTTGTGCTTGAACATGTTGGATTTTATATCTGACTTATTTTTTATAAAAGTGAAAAAATATTTCATATATATATATAGGCACAGCTTTCATCAATTAATTTTGGAAATCTTCCAACTCACCAACCTCAAGTCATTCTTAATCTAGTCATCCACATTACCCATCTCAGTAAGTTCGTATGTGAACTAAAGAGCAAGAAATCTAAAGCTATTTTATTGTACGAAAAGAGGACTTCTACTTGTCAGAAGATAAAAAGTGTAGGGTCAGTTTTTACCCACAAAAATAAGACATAGTTATTGGTAAAATTAACCAGTTTTAAATTCTGATAGTCAATATTCACAGTACAAAGTTAGGCTGGGCACGGTGGCTCACGCCTGTAATCCTGGCACTCTCGGAGGCTGAGGCAGTTAGATTGCCTGAGCTCAGGAGTTCGAGACCAGCCTGAGCAAGAGCAAGACCCCATCTCTAAAAACTAGTCAGGTATGGTTGGTGGGTGACTGTGGTACCAGCTACTTTTGAGGTTGAGACAAAAGGATGAGTTGAGCCCAAAGGTTTGAGGTTGCTGTGAACTATGACATCAAAGTAAGACTATGTCTCCAAAAAAAAAAAAAAGAATATATATAAAGTTATCTTCATCAACGACAGCAGTAATTTCTTAACTACTTAAGAAAGACTCAAATATATGAATTTTGGGAGTATGACATTATAGAAACAGGAAAATTACATTAAATGACAATTAAAAATAGGAGGATGACAATAAAGCTTTTTGTCACCTGTTTTTTTTTAATGTCCTACAATAAAGTAAGAATCAGTCATGTAGGAAGGTAACTAATACTTGTAATTTTATTTATCTAATTGTGAATGTTTTCTATGGATGCCCAATAATTATTAGCATCATTGTGCAAATTTACTTGATTGGTCTCAGGCAATTTGAAGAACACAAATGATCTTATGTAATAAAATATACCAAAATTAAACTGGCCAAAATTGTCTTCTATTTGATTGATTGGAATACATAAATACTCTTCCTCCTTGTGAACTAAAAATCCTTTCTCTATGGGATAATCAATGGAGAACTTTGAGTTAAAAATTTCTGGAAAAATTTTATAAAATACTTGGCTTACTTTGTACCAGTCATTATAATGTGCACTTTATATGTAGTGATCCATTTAGTACTATTAATATCCTATAAAAATGGACTACTATTATTTTCTATTATAAAAGAGAAACAAAGCTTTAGAGAATTCAAGTAGTATGACTGAGGCAAAACATGGTAGGTGATGGAGATAAAACTTGAACAAAGATTTATCCTTGCAGTAATAGCTTTTGAAGACACTGAAAGTTAACAATTATTGAACATATCCAGTGTGCTAGGCCACAGAATATGTGACACGTAACAGCAAGTATAATCCTCAAAGCTCTATAAAGTGTGCATGCCATAGGTGGCATTACCTTAGACTCTAGGCATGTAGAAATTAAATCTCTTCTGAAGCTCCAAGTACAGTCAACATCTGGAGTTACAGTACATAAAGCAGGAGAATTCATAAGGGAATTTATGAAGGATAGTCTTCAGAAAACAAAATAGTGAGATGGTTTTAAAACATGCTCTGGAATTCTTTTGATACTTGGATGGAGAGGTGAAGTCTACGTCACCTTCTTTTGAATGAGGAATAAACCTAAGGACTTTCTGTAACCAAAAGAAAGAATTAGAAATGATTCTCTATGACTTCTTAAGCTAAATCTTTTTTTGGCCAGGGCTGGGTTTGAACCCACCACCTCTGGCATATGGGGTTGGCACCCTACTCCTTTGAGCCACAGGTACTGCCCTAAATCTTTTTTTTTTTTTGGCCAGGGATGGCCAAAACCCACCACCTCTGGTATATGGGGCTGGCACCTGTAGCTCAAGGAGTAGGGTGCCGGTCCCTGAAGCTAAATTTTAAAAGGCAGTGCAACTCTGCTCTTATCCACTGCAACACCTGCACTTAATCCCTGAACCCTCATGTAGGATGTCTGACCTGAGGCAGCATGAAATGAGGAGGCCATGCACATGGACAGGCACATGGAGAGGCCACATGGAAAGGCACATGGAGAGG
>CAUYQV010036696.1:0-32382 GCA_963574575.1 Galagoides demidoff
TGTTTTGATACAATGATTAAGCAAATGACATGAAATTTATGTTAACCAGCTTGATGAAAGTGTTTCAAATTGTATATGAAAACAGCACAATGTACCCCATGTTTGCATTAATGTATACAGATATCAATTAATAAAAAAAATATCTATAAAGTCCAATCTTTCCACTTTTTTCTCCTGTGGATCATGCTTTGGTGTCTCATCTAAGAAAATTTCAATTTCTAACCCAAGATCACATCATAAAAGATTTTCTTCCCTAAATTTTGTTACAGAAATTTCTTGTTTTTAGGTTTTATATTTAGAACTGTGATCCATTTTTGTTAATTTTACATGTTGTGATGAATATGCTTCGAAGTTTGTTCTTTTGCATCTGGAAACCCTATAGCTGAAAAGACTATTCTTTCCCCCAATGAACTGCTTCTGCACCAAATTTTATTTTTAAATTTTTAAATGTGTATCATTTATTATTTTTATCTTTAAGGAGTCTACTAAAAATGCCTCAAAATAAAGTACATACTTTCTTCCCTAAAATGCCTAATAAGAGGATAAAAATAATGTTGGATTTCTAAGGAAACTTGCAGAAAGACAGGAGTGCCCCAGGTGGCAGAAATGTAGCTTAGCTGTAAATACGGGCTCTGGGATGGGACAGAAGAAATTTAAATTGTTGGCGGGTAAGCCTTAAGCTTACGATACTGGTTTTTGTTCACATTAAAATACAGTTAAATATATATACAGAAGTACTCACTTCAAGTTTTTGATAGGTTCTTGGAAACTGGACTTTAAGGGAAACATCTACAAAAAGCATTTTTCCCCTCTCATTAAGTTATCAGGAAATGATGCTGAACAACAGGACATCGTTTCTCTTAAAGTCACAGCTTCTGAAAGCCAATGGACAACATTCAGTGAGGACTTACTGCGTGTACACATTATCATGAGCAGGCTAGCATGATGGCATGTTTTTGCTCATGAAAAAGTATAACCGAGATTCTGTTTTTGCAGTGGATAGCTGTACATAAATAATGAAAGAAGAGAAAAACAGAAATAAGTAAACTAAAATATTTCTGAAGACTGACGTGGAGTTCTCTAAGAGAACCATGGCTCTGTGACACCAAGTACAAAAATCTCAAAGCATCTCCTTAAGTCACCTTTTCCTGTAACCTCACCACCAGGACTGTCCTTTCAGCTGATGACACAAAAGTCGTTTGTTTAGTAGATCTGTTTCTAGTGACATGAGATCAGTTATATAAGGGACACATTAAAATCATATTTAATGCTTAATATCTTTGTCCATGAATATGAATATAACAGACAGAAGTACACCTAAAGACTATATTAAAAAAAAAAAAGTATTTTTTAAATGCTTTTTACTTACTTAATTTTTTTTTTTTTTTTTTTGAGACAGAGTCTCACTGTGTCGCCCTGGGTAGAGTGTCATAGCAACCTCAAACTCTTGGGCTTCAGTGATTGATTCTCTTGCCTCAGCCTCCCAAGTAGCTGGGAGGACAGGCACCCACCACAACACCAGCTATTTTTTGTTGCAGCTGTCATTGTTATTTAACTGGCCCAGGCCAGGTTCGAACCTGCCACCCTGGGTGTATGTGGCTGGCTCCCTACCCACTGAGCTATAGGGGCCACCAAATGCTTTTTAATTTGAAAAATTCAAGAGGTCTCTAAAAATTGTCTTCTACTCTAATCTCTTCTTTCAGAAAGAAGAAAACAGACAGGCACAGTGGCTCACGCCTATAATCCTAGCACTCTGGGAGGCTGTAGCAGGTAGACTGCTTAAGCTTAGGAATTGGAGACCAGCCTGAGCAAGAGTGAGATCCACCTCTGTTAAGAAATTAGAAAAAACTAGCCAGGTGTTGTGGTGCATGACTGTAGTCTCAGCTACTCAGGAGGCTGAGGCAGGAGGATCTCTTGAGCCCAGGAGTTACAGATTGCTGTGAGCTATGATGCCACTTGCACTCTACCCTGGATGACACAGTGAGACTCTATCTCAAAAAAAAAAAAAAAAAAAGAAAAGAAAGAAGAAAAACATTGAAAATATTTAAAAAGTTATCTTCATATCAAAAAAGCTTGGAAATCAGGAGTTCTGAGGCTGCATGTCTCCCCGCCATGTGGGAACTATCCCTGGACACATAACCTACACCTCATAGCTCACTCATCCCAGCTTGTCATGATGCACAGGGTTTTCTCACTCCCCTGAAAAATTCTTTTAGTACCATAGCCATGTCAAACCATCGGCAAAGGGCCACTGTATTACTGAGCAAGCACAACATTTATTTATCAAATGTTTAAGGTTCTTGTTCTCTCCATGACCTAAATGAGGATCCCTTATGACAGGAGAACTTGCCCCACACCTGTCCATGCATGCATGTAGGTGAGTCTCCCATATCTCCAAGGAGCTACCAGACAGACGTCTGACCCATCAACTTCAGTAGTATGTTTGCTAACAAATCAGCACAGAATCACTACAGATTGGTGCCACTACTATGTATTGGTAGCAACTAGTTAATATAAACACTCTTTTTATTCTACTGCTAAAGCAACCAATTAAAAACCTAAAAAAAGGTTAAGGATATATTCATTCTATTTTTTCTTTCTGGAAAATAGCACCCATAATTTAAAGTTCATTAAATAGGAAATTGCAAATCTTTCACAGCTAAGGAATCACTGATATCCTCTCATTCTGAATAGTAGATGGACAGTCACCCCCCAAGAGAAGCCCCTATCAAACTGTAGACAGCCAGGTTGGGAGCTCTTTGCTTCCTTCAACTTCTAAAGCAGTGGTTCTCAACCTTCCTAATGCTGCGAATCTGTAATACAGTTCCTGTGGGTTGACCTACAGGTTGAGAACTGCTGTTCTAAAGGATTTAGACTTCTGTTTTCAGGGACTTCTAATACTATACTAATAGATACATCAGTACCCCTCTGGGTGTTGTGAAGGCAAAGAAGTACTTGACAAAGAGGAGAAATCACTCAGGAGCAAACTGGTGACTTCCTCAGCACCCAGGGAAGCTGTGGGCTTACCAGCACACTGCTAGGTGGAGAAAGGCACCAGCCAGAGAGCCAGACCCGGGGCTGCCAGGGCATCACAGGGCAGTGTTTACCTCTGTGAATCTTAGTTCTGTCATGACCTTCCATGTAAATATTCTGGGTAATCACCCACATCTTTTCCTGGCCAGTACCTGCTGTGCTGGGAGGCCCCACAATGATGGAAGGACCTCCCAACATTTGGGGTGCACTGACACTGTCAAGGTGTTGAGCTTGAAACATAAACCCTCTCTCTCTCCAGTAAAGAAGTGTCACCTCCTCTCACAGGTCTTTCTACAATGCAGAGGCTGCCACGGGAGTCATGCCTGTGCCTGTGCCTTCCCAGTGTGAATACTCATAGGAGATTTACTTGCGCTGGGTCTTTACTACTTACAAAGTAGCTGGCTTTCTGAGAGGAGTCACTGGAGAATGGTAAATACAAGTCAATCATTGGCTGATCATGTATTCATTATAAAAGCCAGAAGCTGTGGTTTCCACTGATATAAGCTCCCAAAGAGCCTGTAAAAGAAAAAAGGGAAAGGGAGCCAAGTGTCGAGAGCATGCCAGGACAGAGTAAACTTTCCAGTATTCCTGCTGCTCCCGAAGCCTCTCTCCTCCCTGATAATGCCACTGCCCCTGGGCATTCCATTCAGCAACTCTGGGATAAATTAATTCTTATGTAGATGAAGCAAGGAATAATTCACATTGCACCCCCAAGCTCTGTAACTATACAATTGTAAGGTGGTGAGGGTCAGGTAAATACTTTCTTTTTCTTTTGAGACTCACTTTCTTGCCCCTGGTAGAGTACCCTGGTGTTGTGGCAACCTCAAACTCCTGGGCTCAAGTGATTCTCTTGCCTCAGCCTCCCAAGTAAGCTGGGACTACAGGCGCCCACCATAACGCCTGGCTGCTTTTTAGAGACAGGGTCTGGCTCTTGGCTCAGGCTGGTCTTGAACTCGTGAGCTCAAGCGATCCACCTGCCCCAGCCTATGTTCCAGTTCCTTTAAAGTCCTCTCTAATGTCAAACGCTTTTTAAAAATGCATAACTAAGCTACAAAATCTGTTGAGGAAATCTATTAATCTACCAGTTGATCTATTTTTTTCACTTTATTTTCAGAAGAAAAAGCAGAAGCCTTTTTTTTTTTTTTGAGACACAGTTTTACTATGACACTCTCAGTAGAGTACTATGGCATCACAGCTCACAGCAACCTCGAATACTTGGCCTTAATCAGCCTCAGCCTCCCAAGTAGCTGGGACTACAGGCACCCACCACAACACCCAGTTATTTGTTGTTGTTGTTGCAATTGTCATTGTTGGTTAACTGGCCTGAGTCAGGTCTGAACCCATCAGCCTCGGTGCATGTGGCCAGCCCCGTAACCACTGTGCTACAGGTGCCGAGCTAAGGTGATTAAGTTGGGGACACTTACAGGATAGAGCTTACCTGTTATGTGCCAGACCCTGTTCTAAGAACTTTCTAAACTCATTTAATTCTCACATCCTAACCCCCATTTTACAGATAGGGACATGCAGCCCCAGAGGCATTTGTTGGCAGGCTGACCACACTGGTCATTACACTATCTCTCCTCTCCCTCCAAAGACAACAAAGATGGTGGCTGCCCTTGCCAACTCCCAGCTCCACTGACCTGAGGAAGCACAATGGACAAGCCATACCTATTTTACCAAGGAGTCAGACATTGGAAATAAAAAGCAAGTGTACTTAAGTACTCCACTAAGATAAGATACCACTGAATGTGTATGTAACACATATTTTAGCTAAACTGGAATAAAGATATCATGAAAGACTTAAGGCAAACAAAGCCAGTAACATTGGCCTTTTACACGGAGGTACCAAAACCATCTTTTATTTTTCACCTTCTCACTGTTAAGAAGAAGGTGAAAATTATAATTATATACAGAATAACTAATAACTGTATATAATTATAATTATATACAGAATAACTGTATATTTAATGAGAATAGGCAAAATTTTGCTTGTATACCAGTTGTTACTACCAATCTTTTTTGTTTATCTTTTCCTTTAAATCCAATGTATGATTTTAGAAAGTACACTAGGGTCCATTATTCTTCAGAAAGTAACTCATCATATGGTTCCTCCAACAAGGTCCTTTTGTTATGTGAAATGATTAAGCTCACCAAGACTCTGTAATCGTTCATAAACACAGAATGAAAAGCAAGCTCGTCCCTAATAAACATTTCAAACTCAGACTACATATGATAAATGACTTCTTACTCAAAGGAAACTTGGAAAAATTAATTTGGGCATTACTAGTCCTAATGTTTAATAGGAGGCACAGATTGGGGCTTTCTACATGGTGAGCAAATAAATAAAACTTTGGAAACTTACCAGATATTCTGATTTCAGAGACTCATATTCATCAGTAAATCATGAGTTGTACCCTAAATACTAACCTTGTAAATACTATTTTTCTTTGTATTACATTATGTTTATAAACACATTCCACATAACCTCTGCGAAAACAGAAAATAAATTACAGAGTATAATTAAAAACTAAAGAAGAGACAAACTGAAAAAGTCACTTCACAGGACCAAAGTCACACTGCACACACGCTCATCCCAGCATGCCTCCTTTCCAGAATAAGCACCTTTCTGTTTATTTTTATTTATTTATTTAGAGACAGAGTCTCACTCTGTCACCCTGGGTAGAGTGCCATCGAGTTGTCATAGCTTACAGCAGCCTCAAAATCTTGGCCTTGAATAATCCTCTTGCCTCAGCTTCCCAAGTAGCTGGGACTACAGCTGTGCACCACCACATCAGGCTAGTTCTTAGTTCTTAGGGACGCTTTGCTTAGTAGGTTCTCACTTTGCTCAGGCTGGTCGGAAACTTCTGAGCTCAGGTGATCGACCACCCTCTTCGCCCTCCCAGAGTGATAGGATTACATGCGGGAGCCACACACCTGCCCCTCCACATACACACAAACTATTAAAACTTGATAGCTGAAACTGCATCAGTGTTTCCATCAAGAATAGTTAGAAGCTGACTCTCATGGATTTGTGGCTCTCCTGTGATCCCACATCTCATCATCTCGAGGCTGGGAAGGATGTGCTGGCAGCAGTGGCTTCCCCCGCTGCTCCCTGCAATGGCTTCCTTCTCCCTTCTGGTGGCCTCTTGTAACTGACACTTAGAACCTCTTTTCAGATTAGTCCATCAAGGTTATCTACATCTATCTATCTATGCAGTGATAATTTTTGCGTACCTTAGAGTGTTAAGACAAGTAATTCTGCATACAAATTGTATTTTAATGGTATAAAATACAGCATAATTTAAGAGGCCAAACCATAAATATGTGAGAAGAAATTAACATAAGAAGTCAAGTAAACAAGCTAAGTAAAGAGTGAAAATAATTACATTTCCAACTAATTAAAATGGAAATAAAACTAACTATCTTTTCTGGCATACTTAAGATCCTTCCATAAACAAAATAGCAGAGAAAACGTTAGCAAAGTAAATTTGGATCATCTAGTGTGTACAAGGCCTGTATCAGAAACCAGACGAAGGAAGGACTGCCAGCGTGTGAAGAAGGTCATCTCCCAGCACTCTGGGAGGCCAAGGTGGGTGGACCGTCTGAGCTTAGGAGTTCAAAACCAGCAAGAGTGAGACCCTGTCTCTAAAAAATGCCAGGTGTTGTGGCAGGTGCCTGTAGTTCCAGCTACTCAGTAGGCTAAGACAGGAAGACTACTTAAGCTCAAGAGTTTGAGGTGCTGTGAGCTATGACACCATAGCACTCGACCCAGGACAACAGAGTGAGACTCTGTCTTCAAAAAACAAAAGGTTATGTCTGGATGGTGAGCCCAAACTTACTCCATTTACCTGTATTTTCTACATTTTGTGGTTCAGGGATGAACTATTAGGCACCAAAAGAGAGAGAGAAACACAGGGCTATAGGAGGAAGCAGGGAAAGTTATCCCTGAAAAGGGGCATCTGGGACAAGCACAGTCCTCCCCACGGCAGCAGGGGATCCCAGACAGGGCAGGCGCAGGGGATGGGAAGGGCAAAGCTGGGAAGCAAACTGTGAGTCTGCAAGGCCAGGGTAAGTTTACGCTCTCTCTGTGGTAAGCAATGTGAACTACTGGGGGTTTGGGAATAAAATTAACCTGGCAATCATATGGACATAAAATACTGATGATAAAATTCCAGAGTCTAATTACAAGATGCTAAATTAGTTCAGGTGGCAGGCAACAGAAGTCTGAATTAAGAGGACGGTAGTAGAAATAAAAATGAATTCTAAACATACGAGATGGTTGATCTAAAATAGCAAACTGTCCATATATCTTCGGTTAATTAAAAATGTCAAGGACTGTCTACATCAGCAACCATTTATATGTCATCACTACACCAGAATGTTTACACCGTGAAGATTATTTTCAGAGCATTTTTCTTAATTAACAAAAATCCAGAATGATAGAATGGGGCAATCAATATATCTAGGCTCAAATATCCTTAATTACCTACGTGATCCTGGAAAGGTTTCAGACACAGAGTAACCTACCTTTTAACCTTGAAGCGGCAACAGAATCATCTCTGCCCCAGGACCTACCCTCCTTTAGCACAAACTCAGGCCACCTGAATCTGATGTTTACAGCCTGGAATTGAAAGTGTTTCAAACCGTCTGTCACACAAAATCTTGAATGAAGTGTAAGTTTACGCTTACAAAAAGGTTTATATATTCCGAAAATTCCCATTAGGGCCAGAGGCTTGGGGTTTTAGACTTCTGATAATCTTACTAAGTCACAAAATATATATCTTATGAGTATGTATTTCTCACATCAAACTAGGGAAATGTTGGCATGATATTAACCCTCAGAATAGTAACAAGAGTACTCACTAAGGAAGTTTCATGTTCAAAATAACCTAAAAGTGATAATCTATATTACCGACTGTATCTTTTGATATAATTTTAAAAAATTGAACACATTCATTTTAAATAGTCCCAAAATAGCAGTTTTTCTGTGACAGTATTGTGAAACGTAGCGACGTCAAGCATTTCATCTAGTTCTACTGTTTATTTGCTTTCAATTTGCTGCCCAAATGTGTAACATCTGAGTGATGGCAGCACTACAAAAGAACGTGTTTTTAAAAGGAAAGGCTTTACACAGCTGCTTGTAATATTAATAAAATAACCAAACCTCACAGCAAAGGCTGATTAAGATAAGATAAATATAGTAACAAATGCGTAGGTCTGAAATAGACGTGGGGGAAACTGCTACAAAGGGACATTTCCACGCTGTCTTAATGAGCTATTTTTCATGATGAAACACGCCTATGCATGTACATGTTTTCTATATAAAAGCAATTTATGATGCTTCCTTACAACCTACCAGTCATAAAATAGAATTTTTATTTTAAACTATGAAATGCTAACTTGGTACACAACAAAGTTATTATTTAGAAATGACTTATTACTTAAAACCAAAAGGGTGATGTGAATAACTTGAGAACTGCCTTTTTCATTTTCAAAAACAATGTAATTGTTCACACAGTGAGGCCCCATAAGTTATGCAGCTCTATTTTAAAACTGGATGGATAATTAAAGGATAAGCACTAAGTTCTGGCATTTTATCTTCCATTTTATACGACTGAATATAATCAAATTTAAATAATGTCACACAAACATTTCAGTCCACTTAGAAACAACAAAGATTGATCATTTCTAATAAATGGAAGTATTTGAAATTGCTTTTGGCTTCTCTATTAAATAAATCAGTTCAGTGAGGCTTACACTATAAAACAAATAGACTTCTACCCAGCCTGCAGCAATTAAGCTTAAGGTTTATTTAGTGGCATAAAATAATCCTTCATGAATTTTGTCCTAAAATAACATTGTTAATAAAACCTTGACCCGAGATTATTCTGAAACTCTACTTCTTGTACAAAGATGACAAGTGGGACTGCACAGTTGGCCCAACCTGGAGACAGAGATTCAACCTGAGGGTAAAGAGAAGGTCTGAGCCCAGCCCCCTCCAGCTGCACTGGCTTTGCTGCCTCAACCATCATCTGGCCACCTACTTCCACTCTGCGCATTATAGGCTGGACAGGAGAGGGGGTGGGAAACTCATTGTAGAGAGCAGGCGTTTTCTCTTTTTTTTGAATTAATTCCTATACACACAGATCATGAATACATTTATGCATATGTGGGGTACAATGTGATGATTTTTGTATACAATCTGACAGCAAGCCTTTTCTCTTCCTTCTCACCTTACCGCAGCAGGTGGGGAGGGGGCGGGTTCAAGGGAAGAGGCTGAGACTGGGGTGCCTGCAAGAAGGCACATGAGCACTGCTGTCACAGCTGTCACGCCGCCCACTTGCTGCAGAGCCCCTTGTCCACCCAAGCAGGGAAAAGTGGGGCAGGGGGCAGGGGTGGGTAAGGGAAAGCTGGTGGCAACCTGCACCCCTGCTCTCTGGTGTGGTAAGGACAGTAAAGTCTCTTTTCAACACCAGGAAATGTACCAGGACCCCTACACAAGGAGACAGCCTATTACGCAAAGACACACGAGTTATGATTATTCAGCTGATGAAATAACAAGCTTTAAAAAGACTGAAGCTTATTTCTCCTTTAAAAAAAATCCCAAACTTGTAAGGCAAGAGAATCCCTAAGTCCAGGAGTTGGAGGTTGCTATGAGCTGTGTAACACCATGGCACTCTACCAAGAGCAATAAAGTAAGACTCTGTCTCTACCAAAAAAAAAAAAAAAAAAAATCCCAAACTTGCAGGCATTTCCGAATTCTCCTTGTTGTTTGGCCACCCACTCCCCAATTGGGCGTTGCCCTCATCTTGGGGTTGATAGGAACCATTTCCCACCAAATTCCCACTGTAGCCAACAGAAACTCTGTCACAGGGCCACCTCTAAGCTATGTGGGAGACTAACAGGGTTGTGCTGAGCTAGCTGGATCTGAGCCAGGTAGAGCTTAGCAACACTATTACAGGCAGTTCCTGACTTACATACAATTCACATTTATGACAGAGGCGATTACAGTAAGTCAGAGGTTGCAAACATCCCACTGATGAACAGGGGCTATTACAGGTAATAGGTAAATGTACCTGTTCCAACTTACATACAAATTCAACTCAGGAACTACAGAACCTACCTCATTTGCAACCCAGTGACAGGGAAGACCCGCACTTTGGGAACGGCTAGCAGTCTTCACCACTGAGGCCTGGAGCAGAAGCCAAGCAAAGCCAGTCAGACTTCCTACCTCAGAGAAGCCAGGGACACAGCCATCACCCAACAAGTGCCACCCCAGGAGTAGCAGCAACAGCAGAGAGAGGAACTCCTCCATCCAGCCTCCTCCTACCCTAGTACAGAGGAGCCAGGATCTAAAGGGAGGCAGGGTAGGTCCCAGGCAAGACTGATACTCCCTCAAATGTAAAGCATAGGGTGGTAAAAACAGATCCTGGATCCTCTCCACTGATGGGTCCCTAACCACTAATGACTCCAGTCTATTTCTGGGATTTCAGTTCTGTGCCATTGCTCCGTGTGGGTGTTCTCACACCAGCATCATGCTGTCTTGATTTCTGTGACTTTATAGTAAGTCTTGAAATCAGACAGTGTAATTCAACCAATTTTGTTCATGTGAATTTCCACAAAAGTTTTAGAATCACCTTCTCATTTAACACAAAAAGGTTACTTAAAAGCCGGGCAAGGTGGCTCAAGCCTGTAATCCTAGCACTCTGGGAGGCCGAGGTGGGTGGATTGCTTGATTTCAGGGGTTTGAGACCAGCCAGAGCAAGAGCAAGACCCCATCTCTCTCTCTCTAAAAAAAAAAAGAAAAAAAGCCACCAGGTGTTGTAGCAGGCACCTGTAATACCAGCCTGGGAGGCTGAACAAGAGTTTGAGGTTGCTATGACCTATGATGTCAGGGCACTCTACTAAGAGTAACAAAGTAACACTCTATCTCAAAGAAAAAACAACAACAAAAAAAAAGGTTACTAGAATTTTTAACTAGATTGCACTGAATCTCTAGATCAGGTCTAAGAGAAATGACATCTTCACAATACTGCATTTTCTGATCCATGAACATGTTATGTCTCTCCCCAATCACATAAGTCTTCTTTCATTTCTCTTAGCCATCTTTCAGTTTTAAGTGTACAGATCTTGCACATATTTGCTGAGTTTATTTTACATTTCAAGGTTTTTAATGCTATTGCAAATGGTAATTTTTTAAAGTTGAATTTTGCAGTGTTCCTTGCTAATATATAGAAATACAATTCTTTATTTTTTTTAGAGACAGAGTCTCACTTTGTCACCCTTGGTAGAGTGCTGTAGAATCACAGCTCACAGCAACCTCCAACTCCTGGGCTTAGGTGATTCTCTTGCCTCAGCCTCCCGAGTAGCTGGGACTACAGACGTCTGCCACAACACTCGCCTATTTTGTTGTTGTTGTTGCAGTTTGGCCGGAGCTGGGTTCAAACCTCCCACCCTCGGTATATGGGGCCGGTGCCCTACCCACTGAGCCACAGGTGTCACCCTAGAAATATAATTCTTCATCATATATTTTGACCTTGTACCTGTGACCCTGCTCAATTCACTTACTAGTTGGAAGGGTATTTTTTGTATACTCCTTAAAATTTTCTCTAAACATAATCATGATATCTGTGAATAGAGTGTTTCGACACTTCTTTCCCATTCATATTCTTTTTCTTTTTCTTGCTTTACTCCACAGACTAGAACCTATAGGACAATGTTGAGTAGGAGTGGCAAATGGGCATTCTTGTTTTGTTTTCATTTTTAACAGGAAAGTGTCTGGCTTTTAATCATTAAATGTGATATCTATAAGTATCTTATAAAGACTCTTTTTCAAGCTGAGGAATTATCCTTCTGTTTCTAGTTAAGTTTTTTTCCTATCATGACTTGATATTGAATTCTCCCAAATGCTTTCTCTGCAAATATTCAGATAGCCATGCATTTTTTAATATGGCAGATTGCATCATGTATCATTGGATTTGATATGCTAAAGTTTAGTTAGGACCTTATATCTACTTTCATGAGAGGTGTTTGTCTATATATATTTTTTCCTTACAATATTTTTGTTTGCTTCTAGTAGGAAGGTAATGCTGGGTTCAAAACATGAGCCTAGAAGTATATTCTCCTTCTCTAATTCCTGAATGAGCTTGAGTAGAACTGGCAATATTTCTTCCACAAATAGCTGACAGAATTTACCAGTGATACCATCTGGGCCCAGAGTTTCCTTATGGGAAAATTTTTAATTACAAATTCAATTTCTTAAAAAAGTACTGCAGTATTCATATTTCTTATTTCTTCTTGTGTCATGTTTTGGTAATTATACATCTTGCAAGTTGGTAAATATGCTCATAATATTCTCCTGTTCTTTAAATGTGTATAGGGTTTATAATAACCTTTCAATCTTGACACTGGTAATCCCTCTCATCTCCCTCATCTTCTCCCTCCATCTGTCTTTTGTTTCCTTAATCTCGTTGATTAACAGTGCTTTTTGTTTGGACATTTTCCAATAATCAGGTTTGGTTCGAATTTTTCTGTATTGTTTGTGCAAAACCTAATTCACTAGTTTCTGCTCTTAAGGTACAAGTTTAGATTGTTGATTCTAGACCTTTCTTTTTTTCTAATGTAAGTTTTTATTTTATTTTGAGACAAGAGTCTCACTTTGTCACCCTTGGTGCGTCATGACACTAGGCTATTTTTATTATTTTCATTATTATTTTGCAGTTTTTGGCCAGAGCTGGATTTGAACCTGACACCTCCAGCATACAGGGCTGATGCCTTACTCCTTTGAGCCATGAATGCTGCCATTTTTTATTTTTTAAGAGACAGAGTCTTGCTCTGGCTCAGGCTGGTCTCGAACTTGTGAGCTCAAGCAATCCACCCACCTCAGCCTGCCAGAATGCTAGGATTATAGGAGTCAGCCACCACATCCAACCTAAATTTTTTTTTTTTTGGTGGGGGCTGGGTTTGAACCCACCACCTCTGATATATGGGGCTGGTGCCCTACTCCTTTGAGCCACAGGTGCTGCCCCCAACCTATGTTTTTCAAGCTATAATTTCCCTTCCAGACTTGCATTAGCTATATCTCACAACCTTTAATGTTTTCATTTTTGCTAAATTCAAAATATTTTCTAATTTGTGATTCCTTCTTTGATCCACAGCCTACTTAAAAATGCATTATTTTAATTTCCATCTTTATTGGAGGGGAGAGGGTCCATAGACTTTTCTGTTATTTATCTTTACTTCTGTTGAGGTCAGAGAATATATTTTGTATTATTTCAACTTTTTAAAACTTGAAATTTAATTTATAGCCCATTATTCTACTGTGATGAATATTCCATGGGCAACTTAAAAAGAATGTGAATTCTGTTGTTGTTGTTGTGTAGAGTTCTCTGAAAAATGTTGGGACAACCAAAATAGTGGGTTTATTTATTTCAGTGTTGGAAATTTTCTTGATGAATTCACTCTATTACCATGAAACATCTCTCTTTATCACAGGTAACATTCCTTGTCCTCAAGCCTACTTAGTCTGGTACTAACGTAGTTAAGTCCAGCTTTCTTTTCTATTGTTAGTACGTCACATTTTCTTCTATCCTTTCAGTTTTAAACTATATTGTGCCTTTATATAATAAAGTCTGTCTTTTATAAACAGTATATAATTGAGTCTTATTTGTTTAATCAGTCTGACAATCTCTTCCTTAATTTTATTGTATAGGAAATTTACACACAATGTAACTATCAATATGGTTGGGTTTTAACTTAGCGGCTTGCTATTTTTTCCCCATTTTTACCATCTGTCCTTTGCCTTCCTTGGATTCAGCATCTTTAAATATTCCAGTCTATCTTCAGTCCTGGTTTATTAAGTGTATTTCTTTAAATTTTTAGTGGTTGTTCTACATTAGCCTTTCTCACCTAGGGTTTTGTGAAAGAATACAGCTACTAGGATATTATATGAAAGAATATTTTTACAAATCTCCTAATGACAGCACATACATCTTCATAGGACAGATGTTAATTCATCATGCACAACAGATGTCTTAAGTTATTAAAACTGAATTAGTTTTCACTAAATTGGGGGAACCTTTGGCCATTATTTTTTCAAGTATTCTTTCTATCCTCACCTACAACCATTGTTATTGTTGGGACTTTAATTACAAATATTGGACCATTTAATACACTACCTTCCTTAGGTCACTTACTCTCTCAGTTATCCTTTTTAAGTCTTTTTGTGTGCTCTGATTTTGGTGGTTTCCATTTCTGTATCTTCAAGTTCACTTAACTTTTCTTCTACAGTATCTAGCCTGCTGTTAATTCTACCCAGCAAATTATTTACTCACAAGACTGTAAATTTTAACCCTAGACAGTCCACATAGTTTTATGTTTTCCTTTCCTTTCCTTAGGTTCATTTCTTCTTTTAAATCTTTTCTCATTAGGTTCATATTTTCTTTTAAATCTTTGAAATCCACAGCAGTTTTGAGGTCCTTTTCTACAAATTCCATCACTTCTGTTGTATCTGTTTCTAGTGACTGCTTTTTCTCCTGGTTCGTATTTTCCTGCTTCATAGTGTCTACTAATTTTTTACTGGTTACAAGACAAAAAAAGGTTTAGTTGTGTGCTCAGATTACACTGCATTCCTTCAAAGCATATTGGATGCTGTACCACAAGCAGTTCCCTTACTAAGCCAGTGCATCCTCTTGAGGCTTGTTTTTAAGCTTTGTTAAGATTGGTCTAGAGAACTCTTTAAGGACAGGTTGGCCCTACTAACACATAATCCTAGATTTCTACTTAATTCACAGTGAGTCCTCTAAAGCCTTTTTAGTCTGCTATTTGGAATGTTTTCCAGTTCATGTCTATGTGAACTCTGGGGACCATGAGTTTCTGCTTAATGTTCCCTGGTCCTTCTCTGCCTGGCCTTACTGTGTTTTGCCATATGAAAGTACAGCTTTACACTCAACAACAAACTCAATGTCACCCCTATGCAAGTTTCTGGAACATTCTCCTGCAGAGCTACTTCCTCTCCTTTACTATACCCAGCATATTTGATCCACTGCAGCCTCCTCAGAGATATTTCCATGGACTGCGAAGGCTCCTCTTTCTTCACTGTCATCTGAGGAAATGCCTCTAGGTGGAAAGTGACAGTGATTTCAGTAATTCCCTTGTTGAATTCTTTTCTCTTTTTTCTCTTAGGATTACAGACCTGTAATTCAATGTCTGAAAATAGCTGTTTCAAATATTTGCCCAATTTCCTAGTGACTTAAGATAGATGGGCAAAAAGGGTCTCTGTGACTCCAATGTGGCTGGAACTAGAACAAGGGTACACTTCTGAAATGAACATGACATCACAGTTTTTTTTTTGTATTTTTTTTTTTTTGAGATGGAGTCTCAAGCTATTCCCCTGGGTAGAGTGCCATGGCATCACAGCTATAGAAACCTCCAACTCTTGGGCTCAAGCAAGTCTCCTGCCTCAGCCTCCCAAGTTGCTGGGACTACAGGCACCCACCACAACGCCCGGCCATTTTTTGGTTGCAGCCATCATTGTTGTTTGGCGGGCCTGAGCTGGGGATTCGAATCCGCCACCTTAGGTGTATGTGGCTGGCGCCTTAGCTGCTTGAGCCACAGGCGCCAAGCCGACATCACAGTTTTTAACGGAGCTAAACCAAAGGGCTATTTTTCTCTCTTGAACTACTAAAAGTGTTTAGAAAGTTATTGGGTCTGTCAATAACACATAAATGAATTAAAAAGAGACATTTTAATAAGCTTAAAGGCAGTAACTGGAGAAAAATAAAAGCATCTCATGTTTATATTCCACTTAGTTAATACTGTTCAACAAACTGCTTAGTTCTCTAAATATTATTTCTATAAAATGTCATCAAGACAAATTAGAGTAATCTAACATTTTTAAAAGGTGGTTTGTATATTACTTCCTAACCATAAATTTACATTAGCTATTTTTCTGTAAAATTTGGTGTAACCTGTGATAATTTTGAGTTGAATCTATTTTCTAATACAAATATTTTAATATAGTATCGTGTTCCTAATCACGAAGATGTTACCTAACCAGGGCAGGATCATTTACAAGAGGTAGCAAAGACCTGGCCTAACTACCACGGTCTTCCCTCTGCCCCAAACATGGCTAAGCAGCAGCCTTATTTCCACAGAACGTGACCATGGCTGAACACTCACCAGGCTGAGTTAGCATATGAGAGTAAACGTTAACAGCCACCTGTGCCCCATTTCAATCACAGCTCACACTTAGCAGTTGGTGGTGTCAGGTATTGCTCTGAGTGCTCTGCATACTCCACTCCATTTACTCCTCACAAAACTCTAAGGCACTGGCACTTCCATTTTCTTCATTCTAAAGATTAGAATACTAAGTCCTACAACTAACAGGGGAGTTGAGATCTGTATGTAGGTGGTCTAGTTCCAGACTGCATGTTCTTAACTATGTTCTTAACTACTACACCAAGGGCCAGCAAACTATGGCCAGTGAGCCAGTTGCTTGTTTTATAATAAGTTGTTTCTGCCAGGGTGAAAGAATTAGAACTTCTGGATATAGTTGAACAGTAGAAATTTGCTTGGGAAAAATAAATAGGAATTATTAATCCCACTTAAAACTATAAAAGTAGGCCAAACACAGTGGCTCCTGCCACCATACGAGGGAGGATCACTCGTAGCCAAGAGGCAAGACCTGCCTGGGCAACACAGTGAGATGCTTTCTCTGTAAAAAATTTAAGAAATAGCCAGGTGTGGTGGCCTGTGCTTGTAGTCCTAGCTACTCACGAGGCACAAAAGTGATGTGTGGCCATAGCAACAGGTACCTTTCTTGAGTATGGGAGACACTTTTGTTTTGAAGTTACCACAGTTTTTCTGTGTTTTTGAGGTAGGTCTTACCAGCTCACTCTACTTTGGGCTTATCTTTAGAGAAGAAACAATAATACCAAGATTACAAATTACATTTTTGCTTTTTAGCCAAGTCCAAATGATGATCAAATGTTTATTTATACATTTTATACAGTGTTGGAAAGGATTCTGAAGCCCCATCCTCACTCCTATACTACATACCACGGTTTACAACATAAGATATCAGTTGTATCATCATTGACATGGTTTACCGGATTTAGGACTAAATTGCAAATCTATTAAAAGTGAGCTAGAGTCACTTATACACTATCCATACAACTGATAGTATAAAAACATTAGTGTTTTCAGGAAAAGAAAGTGCTAGGTTTAATAACGGGAGAAAAAGTTGTTCATAGACTTTTTGTTGTTGTCAAAGAACAACTCAGTTTTAAAAGCCAAGATCCAAGGAATAGTTTTGTATTACTTATTTCCCAAAGTCACTCTCTACTAATTCAAACAGATAATTACTTCAATTAACCTTTTTTAATAAAACTTCATTATTGGTCTGCCTTAGTGAAACACTAGATCAGAACATACTTTTAGTGTTTTGTTTTCTCAAAATAGTTTAACATAGGAAAAAATTCTAATAATACATAAGAATTTATGTGCTTCCACTTTTCTTCCCCAAACCATGTCCCATTTCCCAGAATAAAGTTTCTGACTATTCTTGTTTTTCATTCTTCTGGTAGTTATCTCTGTATTTCTTTTAAAAAAAAGTATATCTAGGTTTCTGGATTTAATAACTATATATAAGTCTATTGAGTCTCCTAAATTTAAAAATTATACATTAGCACTTCTACACCTATCTTTGACTGCCCTTCCTACTTTCAGCCCTTATACTGGTTACAATACATGGGTCCTCAAACTTTTTAAACAGGGGGTTAGTTCACTGTCCCTCAGACCGTTGGAGGGCCAGACTGTAGGCCCTGGGATGAGTCGGCTGCTAAGCAGGACAGGCAGTGGCAAAAACACCCAGCGGGCCAGATAAATGTCCTAGGCAGGCCACATGTAGCCCGCGGGCCATAGTTTGAGGATGCCTGATATAGAATACACCAATTAAATTTCCTGTCTCACTAAGTCAACCACGTATGTCAATTCCTTGCTGATACTAGAGCCACAACACTCTTTTTCCCTTGAGTTTCCACAAGGCACCTTGGTTAGCTACCCTTTTCCTTTAACAGCACTGAGACTGTAACCAGTCATCTCTGCAAGACTTATTCATCACAGGCCAGTTCTACAAGCTGAAAATCAATAATCAGCATCTACATTATGATATATCATGTTTCCTCCAAAATAAGACCTACCCAAAAAATAAGTCCTAGTAGGATTTCTATGCATTTGTTAAATATAAGGCCTACCCAGATAATAAGACCTAGTGATGGGCATGGATATGCAGTGTAATTCATATATTTCAGTGTGGAGATTAAGACATCCCCTGAAAATAAGCCCTAGTGTGTCTTCTTGAAAAAAAAATTAAATATAAGACAGTGTCTTATTTTTGTGGAAACATGGTATAAATAATGCTGGGCCAAAGGTGTGCTAAAATTCCATTTCATTCTTTACAAATCTAATGTCTCTTTATGGCTCCAAAAAATTAAAAAATTCTTTTAAGATAAATGGATCCCACTTTTCTTGCTGTTTGCCTAAAAGCATGGCCTTCCCCTACAAACTGACACGTCACTGGAGGTTTTCTTGGGGTTATCAACTGCTTTCTTTCTGGGGGCACAGGGTTGTGGAGAGACACAGGAGATGCCCAAATTATCAGTTCTTAGTTTGCTTCAACAGTCTTTGTACTCCTGGTGCCATTTGGAATGGCTTTTATCAGGATCTATTTTATAATCATTATTCCTGAAAAGATTTATTTTCACTGTCCAATTATGTTGATTCTCTATTTCCTGAAGGCCTAGACTCTCTTTCTTGGTTATTCCTTTGTTTTACTGGTGTACAAGCTCAAGCTTAAGCTAAGCTTATCTTCTTAGTAAGGGTATTTAAGAGGCTAAGTCTTCTTGGCCTTGTATACACAGAAACATTTCTATTCTGTTACATGTCAGGTACAAAATACCAGATTAAAGTATATTTGGGCACCAAGTGTCGCTGATGAAGCATCTGACGTCAGTTTGATACTTCTTTTTAAACTGGCATCTTGTTTTTCTTTCTCTCTTCTGTCTTCTCTTAATCCTTGGAGCACAAATACCCACAGTGACTCTTTTTCAATATTAAATGTTCTGGCTTTAAGCATGTCCTTTTAATATAAAGATGTATACCTTTTCCATCTCTGGGAATTATTTTCCCTGTTTTGATAAGTTCCTTTCCTCAGTTTTCTTCTAACATCTCTAAGTCAAATGTTGAATCTCTTGCACTTTTTTGGTCTTTGCTCTATTTAGAAGACTACTTCAATTTCATTTTCTTATTTCTACTTAAATTTTTCACTTCAGCAGTCTTCTGAAATAAACCTAATAGCTGTTTCTCGTAATATCATTGTTTATGCATTAGCTCCTTCCTTTCAGCTGTTTCTCTTTCATGCTGTCAATCCTTACGTGCTCAGTGACCCCTGACTGGTGTTCATTTAAGACAGTAACACAGGAGAGCGGGAAGTGTTCTCCCCTGCTCAGGTGTCAGCTGGGGTATTCCAAGGGAAGGCCTGTCTCTTGAGTGGGAATTCTGAACTCTGTCTGCCCAGAATAGGCAGATTTGACTTGAACAGAACAAAGCCTGGGTGTTGATCAGTGGACTCACAGAATGGGGAAGATTTTATTCTTTAGCACCAAAATTCACATCAGAAGTCTTAGTTCTTTTCTGTTTTGCCTGAGAATACACACCAGCTGCCTGCATTTTGGGAGTGTGCATGCACATGCTGGGAGAATGAGGAGAGGGCACTGAGCCTACTACAATTTAGTAAATAGTTCTTTGGTTTTACCATTTCAGAAACCTCGCTTTTAAATTACGCCCTCTAAAACTACTGCTGACTCTGAGCCCCTCCAGGATGGTGCTCCCGGAGACACCAGCTTCCACTGACTGGAAGCCCCCATGCGGTCTGTCAAAACAGCCTCTGACTTGCTTCATCTGTAAAACCAACCTCACATTCCAAAACAGCATTCCATCCTACTTGTCAAAGCCTCCATTCCCCCTTTCCTTGGTCTTTATTGGTTATGTTATACGTCTACCTCCCCCCCCTTTTTAGTCTATGCTTTCATCCTGCTGAAGCCTTCAAGTGGGCAGGAGGCCAGTGATAACACTTAGTGCCCAGTCTGCCTTCTTGACCCAGAAGCCTTAATGATATTTAAGGTTATAGAGGAAAATAGAGAGGAAACCATAATGAAATGTCACATATGGATGGCTAACCATCAAGAGTATTTTGAGCAAATAAAATCTGTTAATTTATGGCCTCTACAATAATAAACCCTGAGAAAAGCCCTCTCTGACTAGCTTCTATGGATAAGGATTACACGCTATCTAGAAACCAGCTTGTAAAAATGAGTGTTTCACATAATTTGATTTTGTAATCAGGTCAAGAATTCCTTGCAATGTCTGTTACATAGCATTTCACAGAACAATTTCTCAGAAGGGGTCACCAGGTCTTCTGGAGTAAAAAGAGTTCAAGAGTTGGGTGTGTTCGCCCCTTAACATGAGTGAAACCACAGGCTTGGGTAACTCTATCCTGCCCACAGACAAGGTCCCATCTGGCTTGTTAGTATCTTAATCATAAGTAAATTAAAGGCACACATAGCATAATAGAATGGTACATTATATAGGCTGAATGGCAAACTTTATGTAAAATTATTAAATAAACTGAAACTTTAGAGAAACTATGAACAAAGTGCATTTTGTGTTCATGTTTTAAACTGGTCTATTTTGGTGGTAAGTTTGAAAAGCAGAGCTAGTTAGGAGCAAATCCCAATCTCAGTGTCATAATCCAGCCTCTTGCTTAGCAGTCTAGAGAGCAGAACAGGAAGTGTCAGCTTAACCCACTGACACATCACTAAAACTTAGAACTAGCAATGCACGTGCTGGAAAGGTGCCTGGGTACAAATGTGAAACCCCATGAGATAACTGGCATGTATATGGGGTTTTACAGTTTTTACTATACAAAGCAGCTTTTAAAGGTAACAAATACAATAAGCCTTAAAATAACTTTGTAATATAGATGTCATCATCACTTTCATTTTAGAGAAAGGAAAGCCCAGAGACCTAAGCAACGTGCCACACAATTAGTAACCTGTCACGTAACTAGTAAATGGCTTAAACCCAGGGTCCTTAACTCCAAACTTGACAATGTGTGATGAGGGCTGTCTTGCACTGACTGTTCACTCACTCCCTTTAATGGTGTCTTATTCTTGTTTAATGGCTATAATAGTCAAATGAATTAATTCCAGCTTCTCATAATTGTATTTTCAGATGCCTGTATTTTCTGATTCCTTTGGGCATCATCAGTTTGCTCCTCGGGGTGCTCTGCAAGTGGAAAGCACATGTGACGTTACCACGGGGAGGACGTACCCATTCTCCCTCAGTAGCAACTGCAACTGAAGGGGTAAGAGCATTCCACTGCAAGGCCCCACCCCACTGTCACTGGTTTAAAGGAGTCAGGTCTTCTCTGGTGCCCTGGGTACCCTAGATAGAGAAGGCAGAAAGGTGATAGCATACGTCTCCCCTCTGTACTCTCCCTTCCCCTCCCTATGAATGCTTCTGTTCATCTACGGCTACTATCACCCTTTGCAGATGGGGTCTGGAAACAAAATGGTGTGGATTTCCTGTTCCAGCCCCTCTATCTAAACAAATGTTGCACTCCTGCCCAGAACCCCTACTCTTGGACTCACAGATCTTCCTCCTAACTTCCAGCTTCAGCGATGAGCTGCTCTGGTTTCAATCATTAACTCCAGATAACTAAGGGGGTGCCCTCAAGAAAGGAAAATTGAAGCCCATCTAAAAATCCATGGAGTTAGCCAGGCGTGGTGGCTCACGCCTGTAGTCCTAGCGCTGTGGGAGGCTGAGGCGGGTGGACTGCCTGAGCTCAGAGTTTCGAGACCATCCTGAGCTGGAGTGAGCCAGAATGAGACGCTGACACTACCAAAAAAAGCTGGGTGTTATGGCAGGCACCTGTAGTCCCAGCTATTTGGGAGGCTTAATGACAAGAGAATAGCTAAAGGAAGAAGAGGAAAAAAAAGAAAACCTCAAACTAAGATGAGTAAAAGCCAGATGAAACCAAAACTAAAAAAAAAAAAAATCCACGGAGTCAACCATCTCTCAAGGACCAGCAGTCAACAGTCATGACGTCATTCCAAATTCAAGTTGCTGTTTTCCATTAAAAGTTTATTTACACAGAGACACTTTTCTTTTATACTTGAAAGCAAAAAGTATATCGTCTAAACTTTGAGTTAGGGTTGGACATAGTGGCTCACACCTGTGATCCTGATACTCTGGGAGGCCAAGGTGGTTGAACTGCTTGAGCTCAGGAGTTTAACACCAGCCTGAGCAAGAGTGAGACCCCATCTCTACTAAAAATAGAAAAACTAGCAGAGCACTGAGGCAGGCACTGTAGTCCCAGCTACTCAGGAGGCTGAGGCAAAAGGATCTCTTGAGCTCAAGAGTTTTGAGTTATAATAATGTCATAGTACTCTACTCAGGGGAACAGAGTGAAATGCGCTTTAAAAACAAAACGAAAAACAGAAAAAGAACTTTGAGTTAAATTAGGCTTTAGCCCTATCCTATCAGTGTCCTCATCCAAGAAGACACTTCTGTATTGAGAACATACTCTGGAGTAGAATAAATTTATTCCCACATAACTCATTTCTATGATGGGAGGCTGCAGAATTGAAAATGTCTGCAAACCCTATCTATGACTGTGCAAAGCACACACACACTGAGAAAAACACGAACACTTCCAGTTTATGTTAATATACCTATTGCAACGATTTAGAGGTCTTCTTTTGAGGTAAATCCATACATATTCTATTGTGCTATCTCTAAATATATTTAAGGATATTATGCATAATATAGCATTTAAGCATACATTTAATAGATAAGAATATAAAACAAGATGTGTAACTACTCTATCAAGGCTTATCCTACTGAAGTGATTCGATTCAGATAATTAATGTTTCTATATATCTGAGAAAACATTTTTCATGAACTATCTCATAAAAGATGGATGAATTTACAGAAATACTTATCTGTCTAGAAAGCCTAAGATAGATACGATAGACAAGTTGTCTAATACAAAAGCTGTGCAATGACAGATCTAAATGTGAATGCACAAATTTTCCCTTTCATTACTCCATAGGCAGATTGAAAAAAATGTTTAATATCTTTTCAATACATAATTTTCCTGGCAATAGCCTAATTTCAGTAGGAAACAGATACCTTCAAATATAAAGGTACATTTTATTCAGTATTAAAGAATTTCAAAATGTAATGCTCCTAGTAATCTTATATGTCCTTTAACTTTAATATGTCATTTTAAAATTATAAGAGAGAAAAGAAGGACGTATTTATTTTAATAAAACCACATTTTATAGAAGCTCAGTTTAGCTGGGTGCAGTGACTATAATTCCAGCTACTTGGGAGGCTGAGGTGGGAGAATTGCTTGAGCCTGGGAGTTTGAGAACAGCCTGGCCAACACAGTAAAATCATGTCTCAAAAACAGAAATACCTCTGTTGAAGAAATGTTTTAGTTTGGCTGCCCCTTCATGATACACAGCATCTAGCAACCAGCAATAACTTTAAATGGTTGGGTATGAGAAATATTCCTAACATTTTAAATACAATTCAGCAAAAGACTGACAAATCTCTTTATGGCAAGCTATTCAGATTTGTACAAACTATATCATCAAAATCTAACTACAAAGACAAACAAAGCATTCACCTGCTGGGCATATAAAACGTTAGAGTAAGAGCTATCTCCCAGCCATGGGGTTTTAAATGGCACCAAATTCTATCATGTGAGCCAGAACCACACTTTTACTAAAATAAAGCCTCACTTTAGATTTTAAAAGGATATGCTTCTTGAGCCAATTAAAGTTCCTGTTAAGGTTGTAAGCAACTAAAATTCACTTTGGATCCCATAAGGAAAAGGGATTTTGGGAAGATTCATAGAGAATCAAACAACAGCTCTGGAAGATAATAGGCAGGGCCAAGAAAGCCCACTTGGCATGTTCAGGGAAAGGTCAGAGCATCTCCATGGAGACCTCTACTACGGTCACTGCACTTCACCTCCACTAGAAAGCCGAGTGGAAGAGCCCCAGACTGCAGAAACTCAAGGTTTCACAACCAAAGGTAGTGGTGGTAGTGGTGGGGAGGCTCTGATTCCCCCTCCTACTGGAATAGGCCCTGTATTTTCCTCACGGAAACGGGTGCTTTTCAGGAGGAGGGACAGATTCTGGGCAGCCAAAAAGCAACAAATGTCTACTTCAGATTCCCACCAGTCTAACGCTACTGAAATATTTCTTGGTGTAAGTATTTAGATGAATTTAAGCAATAGTCACACTGTTTTGGTTCCTGCAGGACTCAAAATAGATGCTCCCTGTAGAGCCATAAAAGGAATAAACACCTTCTGTCTGGGGTCTACCTAGGATCTTTGTTCAATTCAGATTGTAATCAATATGAATAAAGAATCAATCAATACTTGACAGTCTGTAGTGCAGCCTGCCTGGGGCCATATGTGGTATCTGTCAAATCAAACACTGTAGTTATTCATCCACCAAAATATACTTGTATGCAATCCAAATAAATTCCAAACTGGTATTCATCACTTTGACATAGAAAATAATAAGTTTGTCACAATGCTTTTAAAAATACTTCTATTTTATGAAGACTAAATAATATTTTTCCTAGAAAAATTTCATTTGGAGATTGCTACCTTCCAATTAAAAAGAATAAAAAAGAAAGTGAATATTCTGTTACGATCAAACTGCTTTGTTAAAAATGTACTAATGTATAAATTAGAATTCATATGTCTAGAACAAGTCAAATATTAACAGTACAAAAAAAGACATATAAACCTTTATTAGAACATGTTTCAAAACACTTCTATAAAGTAATATTTATAAGTTCCTCTCCCTCAAATGCTCAGTTATTACAAAATTCGGAAATACTTCTTATACGCGGGTACTTAGGATTTAACTAAAAGGATTTTTGTTTATTTGCAGGAAATGAAGCAAAAGATAAACCTGAACTTAGAGCAGCATTCATCCAAACCCAATCCTAAAATACTTTACAACAAATTAAGCAGAAAAGAGCGAGCTTCCAAATGGTAACCGGGGTATGTGTATTTGCTTGCAGAGACAATTAATGCGTGCAGCTGGTGTCAACCTTCAGTAAGTTTCAATCAAAGCCTGACAGCTACCAGTTATATTTCACACCGGGTAATTATAGCAAATGGCGTTCAAGCTTAATGTTCTGCCATTTCTTTTCTTTTCTGTTTTTGTTCCTATAATGTAATCAACAAGATACTCAGATTGCTTCTACTTAGCCTTTTCTTCACTAGTCATATTGAGAAAAATAAATATTCTGTCCTAAGGCATTTAGTGAAAAGCACAGAGGTGAGGTGTCATTCCTATGACAATTACTGCAATGAAAATATATATACATAGCCTTTCTGCATAATAAAATATTCTATTAATCCTTTTATAATAAAATACAAAATCTTCGAAATGCTTCTACAGTTCCTAGACTTTTCTACATTTGAATGTATCAGGTGTCCAGATTCTTTTGTATGTTAAATAAGGAAACACAACAGCAGCTCCCCTGATCATGCTATTCTAAAAGCTGGCAGTCATCACATTCTTTGTATGTGGTGGGACAAACTAAAATAGACATTAGGATAACGAGCATATGGTCCGGATTTAATAGACCATGTGCTTATATTTTCATAGTAAAGTGTTTAAAATGTTAATTCTTATATATCTGAACGTACTTTTAAAACTACGTTCTATAGTAAGCACATGTTCACTCTCTTCACACCTATACCTGCCCAGTTTAAACTCAGAGCTACTCTCAAGTCCCTCCAGCTGGCTGCTCTTAAAATGCTGCTTCCACCTGACCCATTGGTGCCCTGGCCCAATGTATCTCAGGAGTCAAAGGAAATCTGGAAGCTAAGTACCACTGTGTGAACAGTGTTCTTCCCTAGGCCTCCAAATCATGTTGGCAGAAATCAGAGCTTATTGTGTATCCATAATAATTAAAAATTAGAAAGAAATTTTAAGAAGAAATAGGAGCAGTGCCCAGCACTCTCCCAGCTCTGTCTTGAGGCCACAGGACATCTGATTACGTCCTCCTAGATCATTCTAATGGCCTTTCATCATTCACAATCTTTCTTTCATCCCTTGCTTAATTATTTCATCACCACATTTATCATCTAGCTCAGGGTGTATTTTATTTATCTGTCTCCCTCCTCAAAAGTACGCTCCATGAAGGCTGAGGTTTTTGCTCCTTTAACTTCTGTATTTCCAGCCTCTACAACAAGTGTCATAAACCCTGCCCAATAAAATACTTGATGCAAACTAACAAATCTCACAGACCTATGAGCCAGAAGAATACTTCACTGGACAATCAGTAAGACAGACAGCACACTCTGAAATAAAAGGAGAGTCAAATTCTGAGTACTTGACACTTGACTTTAACACTATAAACAGCTGCAATACCACTTCTTCCTGGCTAGCAAAGAAAAACAACTTTGGCTGATTTACACAGAAAAGGAATTTGCTGAAAAGTTTCTAGGTGGCCCCAAGAATTACCAGGAATACCGAAGAATTACGTTCCAAAAACAAGCAGGAACTAAGATGACACCAGGAACCAGAACTGCAGCCTCAAACCACACCCAGGAGGCTGCCTGTGATAAGGACCCCACAGCCCTGCACAAAAGGAAAGCACTCAAACTCAGCAGTCGCCCATGCAGACACATAGACGACAGGGACCCATAGACTTGGAAAGAGGGCTTCAGATGCTGGCAAGGCCAATAAACGAATAAACAAAAATAAGGTTCACCACAGCAGTGGGATAGAACACCTCTCATTCACTTAATAGGAATACCGAAGAGACAGACAGCTTTTCCCTGTATTCCCTATAAAGGTAGATAGTGCCTTACCTCTGCATGATAAAGGGATTCTGGCTGGTATTAAAGTGTTGGTTAGTGGCTATGAATCAGCACTGTAAGTGAAGAGTTGAAACACTAACACACTATATTTCACATATTTGAACAGAAATTTAGTTTTCTGCCGCATCAACTTGCATTAGAAGTATTATGCTAATTTAAGGTCACGCAAAATAAAGGGCCCAAACTGAAGCATTTTAATCCTATGTGTCTTTGTAACAATTTTTTTAAGGCATCAAAAATAATGTACATATGTATATACTCACAAAGCAAATCAGTAATCATACAGTAGTCTAGAAATGGATAGCTCCAGTTCCAGGGCTACCACTATTCATGAACACTGAAAAAGCTTCTACACTCCCTAATACTTTTTGGCAGCTTTAATTTTACACAGCCATAAAATACAAGTAACTCCAGAATCTTAATCTACTTTTCTCTCTTCTCAGAGTTGAAAGACAATCTGTTCCTTTTTCCTTCAGCAGAAGGGTCAAATCATGGGCACACAAATTAAGAAGACCTTTCTCAAGGTCTGCGATACACAGAGCAGGCAAATGGTTTTTATATGTTCCCCAAAATCTGAATCAGTTCTTCCTAATGGGCACTGAAACATGCTTATTTAAAAAACAAACTTGAGAAAAAGCAACAGAAATAGGATACAAATGAGTAAAACAGACTTATCAGCAGAAACAAATCCAAAGAACATATAAACATCTTTTCTGGGTATGCTTCCCACAAATCCTTGAAAATAAAATAACAAAATACAGAGAAAAATCACCTGATTTCATTTAACATTCACTAAGCACCTATCATTTAATAGCACTGGGCTAGATACTGCTGACACAGGAATCAATCAAAGGGCCCAGTTCCCTCCTTGCTGGCGCTCAGAGTGCCATGACCACACACTGACGACATCATCACCATCGGCAAAGAGCTGTAATTGCAAACTGGACAAGGACAGGATGGGAGGAGGTTATTTCAATACTTAATGATGCATTCTTAATATACTTAAATAAAAAATTAAAATCCTTTCAGATCTTACAATATGGTACTTACTTACCAATCAATTACCAGTAGTTGTTATGACTGTTACAAATAATTAACAAAAATCTTGTAATTGCAAAGTCAAATGTATAAAAATTAAGAGTAAAGTAAGTTAGATTAGCAACTCAACTTAATATTTCTAAATAACACAGGACTTAATCTACATTAAATAAATCTTTATGTAGGTTAACAACCATGATAAAAGATGAAAGTGAACTTTTGATAACTCAAGGAAGAAAAACATCTACCAAACAAATAAATACATGAAATTAAAGCATAGAAAAGTCCTCAAATCCATAAGCCTGCCTACGCTTCCCCCTTTAAGGGTACAGTTTGCAAAATTCCTGCTCTATTATGCTAAAGGAGGTGATATGGCCAATATAACAAGAATTATACTTCCTGAGTAGTTTGAAATGATACTTACTATATGCTAAAATTTGCCCTCTCAAGTAACTAGACACAACTAAGTAGCCCTAACCACATAGAAGAGAGTGAACAATTTTTTAGATAAGGAAGGGGTAGGAATGGCAAAAGAGAAAAAAAGATATCTATAAACACTAGAACACAATTCAACAGTAACTCAACGATTACTACACCACACCAGAACCCTTTCAAAGCCACCACACGTATTCACTCCTGTCATCTTCACAATGCCATTATAAAACACACACGACTACTCTTGCACGTACAGGTTAGGGGACAAAAACAAAGAAAGGTAGGTAAGTCACTTTCCCAGAGCCACAGAGCAAAGATGCAGATCCAGGAAGCCTTGCTTGAGGCCTCAGATCACCAGACACCTGGTGGGGTTAGTGGCTAGTAACACATGTATGTCACATCTCTCCCTCTTTTTGAAACACTGAAGTGATACATGACTGATTTCAAAGTAGTTCATTTTAATATTAGGTAATACTGGACCTACAGATAATTAATTTTAGAAAAACCATATGGTTATTTCCCATTTTTCACAAACTATCTTCTAGCTAAGAATGGAACAAAACTCTTCTCTAAGTATGTTTAAAGTTGACATAAGGAAGCATAATCTAAAAATACATTTAGATGATTAGGTGAGTATTCTCAACCACTTGAGACAAATCCTATCATGGAATCAGTAGAAGTCTGCTCCCTGATTTTCATAAAATGTCAACCACTTCTGTAGCTAAAACTCCAAGCTGAACAGAAACCCTGTAACTTATCACCTAACATACTGACTATGGATGTGTCCAGAGGCGGCTTCTGCTTCTGAAATTCTAGTATAATTATTAACAGGCCACAGAATGAATTAATTCCAGGGCACTGGAAATTATGTTGATGAAATGAAAAGTGGCCTTGCTGACAATGCATCACTATTTCTAGACAGCACATTTGAACATCAACTCTCACATTGTGGAGACATGCCAAAAGCCAGTGACCTAGTTTCATAAGGATGGGGAAAAAATAGCTATCAATCCTTTGAGACCAGAACCAAAATAGCTTCCTAAAGCACAGTTTCGTGCATTAAAAAGCTTTAAATAATTTTCCATGCAAAGGCAAAAATAATAACCAAAGCCAATACCAAACACAAATTTCCTTTATGTAACCCATAAGTTAATACCAGCTCTCATAAGGTTACTTGCATTTTCAAAATTTGA
The DNA here is from genome assembly GCA_963574575.1 of Galagoides demidoff. Taxonomy (NCBI): domain Eukaryota; kingdom Metazoa; phylum Chordata; class Mammalia; order Primates; family Galagidae; genus Galagoides; species Galagoides demidoff. The sequence continues at coordinate 29,683 of CAUYQV010036696.1, forward strand.
AAATAATCAGGATCAGTAGAATTAAATTAAAAAATGTTTTCAATAACTCATAATTTGCCTTAGGTAATTTGAAATGTTTACTACTGAATGAAAATGAATTCTGCATATACCATGTATAAATTATTATCTATGTGAGTTCTCAAAAATATGGCCTATCCTTTTCTACAGAGTAATATGACTTCAATAAAAATGTTTTGAACTCTTTTTAAATAGTAAAAAACAAAACAAAACACCTTAACAGTTGGTCATTATTTTTGAGAAACTCAACTGACTTTCCCAGTGCCACATCTAAAGAAAAATGCAGCTAATGAAAGATAAAACCCGTAAGAAGGAAGTATCATGATGCTACACGTATGCAAGAATATAAGAAATACTGGAATTAAAATGTAGTGCCACAGAAACAACATCTAGCACAATATACACTGGCAAGACTTAAGAACAATAACTTACAGAAGATATTACAGGGCAAGAAACAAATCTAAAAGACACTGGAAATATATAAATACTATATGGTGTTCTTCCTGAAGTGATGTGAAAACAGGATATTACCTGTTACAAGAAATGTATTGTACAACATCTTCAAAACTCTATATAGTATCTTTTGATTTAATTTTTTTAAGGCAAGCATGGAGCAAAGTTTATTGAGGAAGAGAAAGGTAGGTTTACAGAGTAAGAGCAAGAAATATATGTGTATATATAGGCTTACAGAGCAAGATATATTTGCCATAGACAGTGAACGGGCCTCCATTGCCAGAGCAAGTAGGCAAAGAGGCCCTATATATCTTTTAAACACACACTTTTTAAAGCAAGTCCAAGACAGAAAACGAAAGCCTGGGTAAAGACACATCAGGTAAATTATGGTAAAATGAATTTGGGGTCATAGTATCACAATCAATAAACAGAATTTAAGATGAAAGCATTTAATAGAGAAATAAGAGCATGTCATAATGATAAGGAGTATAAACCATAATGAACACATAAATTCTTTTAGCACCAAAAACACGGAATCAAAATACAGATAAGAAAATCTGATAGAAAAATAAGAAATTGACAGGAATACAGCAACAAGTAATACTTTAATATACTTCTCTCAAATCTGACAGATCAAAAAGACAAAATAGCTAAAAAATATATAATTAATAAGATATATAAAACTACAACTAAACTCTACGAACTAAAAAGGATATTTCCTTTTCAACGGCCCATGGAATATATTTATAAAACAGGCCAATGCTAATTTACATTTTTATTATGCAAAAATAAAACTGCAATCATTTCCTAAAGTAAGACTATGGAAAACATTACTTCAATGTGTTACACTAGAAATTACTAGTAGGAAATATCAAAAGTAACTTGGAAGCTTAAAAAAATTCTAAACAAGGATTATAAATTAAATAAGAATAAAAATTTGAATCAAAAAATAAGTATATGAAAATGAATAAACAGCTAAAATAAAATTTAAAATATAAGCTTTCATCACTAAAAATAAAGATGAATTCATTAAATATGTGAATTATTCAGTTTTCAAAAACAATAGAAATAATGAGGCAAAGAAAATGTAAGATTAATGATCATACAAGCAGAAAGTCATAAAATAGAAAAGAGAAAATGAGTAGAATAATAAAAATAAAAGAGCTGGTTCTGGGAAGAAGCAAATCAGGAGAAAGATGGGAAAAACAATAAATTAACAACAAATTAAGGAATTAATAAGGGGACACAGACATATCTGAAACGAAATCTAAGGAGTTATAAGAAAATACTATATACAGGTCTATGTTATACATTAGAAAAGCTGAAAATTTCCTGAGCAATACCAATTATTAAAAGGGAACTTTTAAATGTCCAAATATATCAGGACACATAGGCAAATTTATTAATTACACAAAATTTCAAGAAAGTGCAATTCTAGTATCCTTTCAAGTATTCTAGAGATCAACCAGTAGGGTTTCCAATTTTTTTTGAAATGTTAATATTAAAGGCTAATATTAATTTAGCCCTTAATAATAATAACACACAAAACAAAACTTCAAATTAATCTCATCTATAATACTGAATGCATAAACAACCACTCCAATATAGACATAACAGAATCCAGAATTACAATTCAGCATGGAAGAATATACCATAAAAAATGTTATGGTTCACTCAAGAAAAACTCTCCATTCAAGTATCAAAAACTTCAACATGATCAATATGTCAAGATATTTCCTTAACACAACTAAGGAAATGTATCTCAAGCTAAAAGTCAGAGGTTTTATGATGAAATACTGTAAGTTTTCCCGTTATATAAATAAGACAAAAAGAAAAAAATGTCTAAAATTACATACAAACAGAAGATTGCCAAAAAAAAAAAGCATGTATAATGTAATCAATCGTATTTTTAGAGGTTAAGTCTATGTATGTATGTATGTATTAATATATCAGTAGATGCATTAAAAAATTTTTGCTTCAGGTTCAGCGCCTGTGGCTCAATCGGCTAAGGCGCCAGCCACATACACCTAAGGTGGCGGGTTCGAATCCCCAGCCCTGGCCCACCAAACAACAATGACAGCTGCAACCAAAAAATGGCCAGGTGTTGTGGCAGGCACCTGTGGTCCCAGCTACTTGGGAGGCGGAGGCAGGAGACTCGCTTGAGCCCAGGAGTTGGAGGTTGCTATGAGCTGTGATGCCATGGCACTCTACCCAGGGGGATAGCTTGAG